>VWYO01013496.1:64964-88962 GCA_013400275.1 Rhadina sibilatrix
TGGATAAACTAAATAGATACAGCCACTTATGATAACAGAAATCAATAATAATTATTAGACAGTGAAAAATCTTCTCTCATCTGGAAAAATGTTCTTTTGACCTCAGGTTCACTGCATGTTGAGCTTCTCATCAGCAGGTACCCTGAGACCCCTACTTCCTTACAGAAAAAGCAAAAGATGGTAAATAGAATACTTATCCTTCTTCATATTTTGAAGTTTCTAGGAATTTAATTACTAAGATTCAATTCTTTTTGTTTATAAAATTATATTTCTGGCTATTTTTTCATTAAATATTAGTATTCAATAACTGTAATCATTCTGTTGTGTTCTCCAATTATCTTTTCCAGTAAAGATGTTTCAAAGTCAATTCTTTTGAAATTAATCATAGAGTATTTCTGGGACAAACAAAATTAGGTTTATCAGTGAAATAATGAAGGTGTCACTGCTTAAATAATGGCTGGAATTAAGATTAATTCACAATTTATGAAGGTCAGGGATGTAGAGCAAAATTAAGCATGCCACTGCAAAGCAGATCCACATTAAGTTTAAGAGAGCAGACACTGGATTTTGCAATGAAAAATTAAAGATTTTGTATCTCTATCTCTAGAGCAAGCATAAATTTAGGAAGAGAGTTCACAAGAAATAATCAGCATGCTAGTCAATAGACTTCACAGAACAAGATCTTGGGTCTTACAACAACAAAATTAGGAACTAGAATAGGAACTCCATTTGAAAGGTCTAGCATTAAGTTTATAGAAGAGAGCGTGCCAAATAAATGTAGTACAAAGCTGCACCATTTTAGGAGAGGAACTGCAAAAAAAGAGCAAACTTTAAAGCAAATAGAAATATTTAAGGTAGAAAAGGCAAGAAAAGGCAAGAAAAGAAAAGGCAAGAAAAGAAAAGGCAAGAAAAGAAAAGGCAAGAAAAGGCAAGAAAAGGCAAGAAAAGGCAAGAAAAGGCAAGAAAAGAAAAGGCAAGAAAAGGCAAGAAAAGAAAAGGCAAGAAAAGAAAAGGCAAGAAAAGAAAAGAAAAGGCAAGAAAAGAAAAGGCAAGAAAAGAAAAGAAAAGGCAAGAAAAGAAAAGAAAAAAGGCAAGAAAAGAAAAGAAAAGAAAAGAAAAGAAAAGAAAAGAAAAGAAAAGAAAAGAAAAGAAAAGAAAAGAAAAGAAAAGAAAAGAAAAGAAAAGAAAATTTTTAAAGGGGAGAAAGGGGAGAAAAGAAGCCTACAATCTGCCAGGGAGCTTGCCAAAAATAGGGAGTTAGAAGCCAAAGTAAACTCTGTACCATTGCTCAAAAAACCCCAAAGCAAAATAAACCCTTCATCATTCACAGCCTGTAAGAGTTAAAAAACTTTCAAAATGAAAACATGGCATTTAAAAAATAAAAAGGTTGCTCAAATTAATAAAAAAACACAAACACACACACACAAAAGAAAAACCCACAAAAAAACCCCAACACCCCAAAACAAAAAACAAACAAAAACACAAACACAAACACAAACACAAACACAAACACAAACACAAACACAAACACAAACACAAACAAACAAACAAAAACCCCCACCAAAAAAAACACACCGACCCAAACCAGGAAAGTTTTGAAAATGGATTGGAGCAAATTGACAAATGACAAGTCTGTCAGTCAGCTCTATAATGCATAGGGAGGTACTCTGGAACATCCCTGACAAAAGCAGATATGTTCCCACATCTCTCCTCCAGAAATTTAGGGCAGTAGATTTCTTCTCTAGATTTTCTAAGAAACTTCTCCGTCTTTTGTTCATCAATCAGGCAAGGGTTAAGATAAGGATTATATTCAGTGAAGCTGAAGCAATGAGATATATTTATTGTATTCTGTCTGGTCCCAACACTCTCTACAGTTGTAAAAGGCCCTCTCCCTGTGTTTTATAGCCTCTTTTAAGTACTGGAAGGTGCTATAAAGTCTTCCTGGAGCCTTCTCATCACCAAGCTGAACAACACTGACCTTCTAAGCCTCTCCTCATTGCAGAGGTGCTCCATCCCTCTACTCATCTTGGTGGCCTCTGGACTCACTCCAACAGGTCCTGTCCTTCCTGTGCTGGGACCCCAGAGCTGGATGCAAGGTTCCAGGTGGGGTCTCATCAGAGCAGAGCAGAATGCCTTCCCCACACTGTTTTGGTTGCAGCCCACGTTTGGCTTTCTGGGCAGTGAGTGCTCATGTCTGGGTCATGTCCAGCCTCTCATCCAGCAGCAACTCCATCCCTGCTCACAGGGCTGCTCCCAATGAATTCTTGTCCCAGTCTGTACTCATGTCTGGGATCACCCTGAAGACAATCCTTCAAGTAGAAGAGGTAGAAATTTCATTCTACAGGTTGCCACTTCAATTCATGCAATTCTTATCTTAGGATTCATTTTTTAATTTACTGGAGTGATATTTAAAGAACAATGACAGCAAAAAGGAGCAAGCAGTAAATCCCCAACAGTAGATTTCTGCTTCCAACAGACAGAAATACAGATTTCATTAGGCATCACTGTGTTACATCTGAGTCTATGTCTAGTGTTAGTCTAGGTACATTAAAGAACAATCAGAATAACAATAATAAGGATATCACAGGAAGGCAGAACCTTAGGTTAAAAGTTTCGGCTGAGAAATATAAGCGATCTATTGAGAAGACTATGCCAAACTCCTTTTGTTGACTAGTCCTCAAACCACATTCAGAGTAAATTGTTTTTCGGTATATGTTTAAATTTGTGTCTCCATTTGAGTTATATAAAACAAAGAGGATCTAAGAATGCCACAAAAGTTAAGCTGTGGCAGTTTCCAGGATAGTGAATTTATGTCTGAGAATGAGATGTTTGCCATGAGAAATCCAGGAAAGGAAATGCTCACAAAGTGGCAAAATTCTGTTTTTAAAAACATATCTGGGACATACGGATTATTCCCATGGATTACAACGGAGCATCAAATGGGCACAATATGTACTCCCCTCAAAGAACCCCTTACACTGCTTCTCTAGACCTCAAAGCAGTACTGCAGTCAGGTGGATGGCAATGTCTACCTCAATAAGGACAAAACTTGCTATTGGTGAAGTATATCCTCAATAGCAGAAAAAGCTACACAGATTCTTAGGAAAAAAATAATTACAAAATTCCCAAAAGGGCTGGACCTAGTGTTTGCTTCATGTTTCCTGAAGCTGTCTTCCACCTCCAAAGCAAACATGATTAAGATGGTTATGATGTGTCTGCATGCAATTTGCAGAGCAAACTGTTCTTAGTTGCTTCTCTGCCAATCTGTGACTTCAAAAGGTTACCTTACATTTATATTTAGCTAAGACATGGAAGCTCTGTTGCACCAGGATTTACATACTCTCAATAACTCTGCAAGCAATTATGTTCTTTGCCATGTGACACAGAAGGTTAAAAGCACAGGTTTTTCTTATTCCTGAAGCCCATTTTTTTCTCTCATTGCAAAAGCAAAAATTTTAACTCTTTATCAGCTGAATCTCACATAGCAAAAGCAAAAATTTTAACTCTTTATCAATTGAAACTGGCCCTGATTATATAACTAATGCCTTTATTAAACAAAATACAATTTTTTTGTTAGAGTTGTTTAGTCCCCTCTTGACACGGGAAATTTGGGCTGGATCTTCAGAATAATTTTTGCTGATACTGAGGGAAAACTTCCACCTAGGGAATAGAATGGAAGGGCTGTATATCCAATTTAATGCAGAGCTCCCCTTACAGTTTGCATCTAGTATCCACTTGAGTCCAGACAAGTCCAAAGAGGGTTTGTTAGAAGCTGTTTCTGTTGAAAAGGTTTGTGCCATACACACAGGGAAGAGAATTTGGATAGAATCTTTATTGTCTAAAAACCACCACCTTTTTTTTTTTTNTTATTGTTTAAAAACCCCCCCTTTTTTTTTTTTTTTTTTTTTCCCTGCAAAAGCATCCCATGTGACTAGAACTCTGGCTTTTAAGGCTTAATGGGAAGAATAGAGATAGTCTAGAACATATTATTCATGAAGCTGCTCAATTGTGGATTGTGAGTATTGGTGAGGTTGTTATTTCCATACCAACAGTTTTCTCAGCACTCTTTCTCTAAAACATTCCTTAGATAAAGGCTGCAATTCAAGTGCACCTCAGACTGGGCAAGAGTTTAAATTAATATTGGACAAAGAGGACCCAGGGAGCTAGAGGGATTTAAACTTTTAACAGGAAGAAGAAACTAAATTTACTCAAAAACTTCCCATGTTGAAATTCTGGAATTGTTCTACAGTTTTCTTAATCTTTTGAGTAACTTCAAGATGGGGATATGAAGATAGAGGAAGGAATTGTTTCCATTAGACAGGAGCAATTTGCGCTTCCAGACAAATCAGTCTTATAGAAAAGCCCAGTAAGGAAGGATTTGTTTGCATCACTCCCAATTGCACAGACTAAGAGATTCTGTTAGGCATCTGGATATTTAACTGTTTTTCCAAACACAACTCAAATGTATTGGGGTTGCAGATTACTCCAGACCATATACACAAATCATTGCTGAAGTCAGATGGAAACTTGATGCATTCACATGTTTGCGATTGCTCCATGTCCTCATGGAACTATGCAGCAGTAGGACATTAAATGGCATGAAAAGTATTTGTGAAACTGTGATTTGTTACACTTGTTACCTCTGACCTGCTCATAATTCATGCTGAAGGCATAGAGCTCACTCTTACTCATGAACCTTTCCTCTGGCAAGAGCCTTTGTCCTGTTTCACTTGCATACCTGTCTTATTTTCCCAGTACATCAAAAATATGGTTGACCAGATGCAAAATATTGGAATATCACAGTTCCTGAACAGCATCACATCCTTTACTGAGGAATCTGTGTCCAGAGATTATACCATCCTTTCTTTGCTTGGAATGTGACTTTGGAACATGAAAGAAGATCATCTCCATTCTTTCCTGCTGTGTTCCTGGTCTGAACTTAGACTCATGTCAGGATGTTTTAGTGAAACAATTATTATTTTTCATTGGCTTTCATTTTCATTTCTATCCAGCACTCACGAAACATCCAGAGTAACTGAGAAGGAGCCATCTTCAATTAATTTTTTGTACCTTGCTGCACAATAGGTGCTCTGAGAAATGTGCTGTGAGACTTGGGGGTAGTGCTGTGCAGGGCTAAGAGTTGGACCTGATGATGCTTGTGGGACCCTTCCAACTCAGCATATTCTGTGATGTTGTGATTTTGTTACTTTGTTCATTAAATCAATCAAATTACTACCAAAGTGACTCTATGATTGAGACAAACAATATCCAGAGAAACAGACTTCTAACTTCTTTGTGCGTGAAAAAGTTTGGGCTTGTTTTCATCTTCTTGGTTCTGAGACTATTGAGAAAGTTTTGGCTGATGCATGTGTTCTTAAGACACTATCCATTTTAGCTGATGAAAGGAAGAAAAAATGATGACTTCTTTGCTGGAGGAAAATTATATATGTCATAAAGGACATACAGTACTCCACTGAGTGAAAAATTTCTTCATGCTAACAACTGGCAGCCTTTTCCTAACCTTCCCAGTTTTTGATCAACTAAAGAAAGTATTGCTAAGGCACATGAGCAGTTTTCACATCTTCTTTGTGTCTTGGAATCCTCTTTCAGTTTATTGGTGATACAAGGTTTCCTTGCAAATCTGTTGTGCAGAAACTGCTGAGGTCATGTCAGTACATCAGAAATAGTTCTGCATGCATGCAACAGGCAGAGCTTTGCTCTTTGGGCTGAAGATCGAGGCAGAAAGGAAGGAATGGCTTGTTTCTTCATGGGATGAACCAGAGATATAAAATTACCCTGTGTACTCATTATGTTCAGTGCAGGGTCCTAAGTGATATAGAGGGGGCTCTTATGCTGTGTTATTTGCATGAAGAACAAGGAGGAGGCTTTCTTAGATGGCTTCTGTTTGCAAACTTTAAGGAGATTTCCCTTTAAGAATCTGGGTTCTGGAAGATACAAGGAGCGGCTAAAAATTCAGACCATTTTCTGTTCTAAACAAGAATTTCCTTCCACTACTGACTGATTAAATACAATGGTTAAATACAGCAACCCAACTGTTTGGAGTCCTAAGAATTGGAAGGATTTAATTAATTTTGGGATAGTCAGTTACACAAGTGCAACGTATAAGTGATAATTAGTTGGTAAAAAGCAGTGAAGCAAAGCAGGAGGAGTTGCCTTTGTTTCTCCCTCTGCTGACAAGCTTCCACAAAATGAAAAGACTCAACGCTGAGGAAACGTCCATTACAGAATGTGCTCACCTTTCCTTGCAATACCACGTTTGTACCACTAAAGCCAGTCAGTGTTTTGGCTCTGTATAAGTGTTGGAAATACAAATGCTTGCAATGGCAGCTGTGCCTGTTGCTTCAGCAAAAGCAGAGCTTTCAGTCCTAGGTGTGACCCCATATTCCCTCAAGGTCTGCTATCTGTATCACAAACTGACAGAGGAAAAATACCCATCAAGCAGAACCACCTCCCACAGAAATCCACATGTTCAACACATGTTTTCCTGCCTCACCCTTTGAAGACTCTGCTGGGAACATCTGTAAATGTTTTCTGTCCATGAGGCAGTGAATTCTCACTTCCTCGAATCAAACCCTGCAAGCTCTGCAAGAATCTTGACCTGCTACTGACTTAGACCTCCAGTGTTAAGCAGCACCAACAGAAGGGCAGAGATAACCTTTCCCCAAAACTATGGACCTCATTACAAATGCCAGTGTGTTTATAAGAAGTTAGCTAACCTGGTACACTGAAGTGATCACAAAATGAATATGAAAAGCTGGCAATCACATCCTGTACACCTTCACTTGTTCTGTGAATTTGCAAGAAAACTGCTCAGAAATACCACATTGCAAAATGGATGGGAAAAGGAGTGGGATGGATGGAAAAGGACTGCATCCATGACAACAGTGATCTGTAGCCTAACTGGCTAAAAGGCAGTAAAGGAGACCCTTAAGAGCCATCATGAAGTTATGGCAGCTTACCTGTCAGTGACTTGGCAAAGAAATCAGGAAGTGCATTTATGACAGTGTCCTCCAGGAGAATAAGTACACTTCCATTGGTTCTGGCAGAGGAACGCAGACAACACCATCAACTAACAATAGCTGCAATTTAAGTCTTACTTGGATCTGATAATATTCTATAACCAGAAAATGAGTCCATCATGTGAATAAGGGGTGGTTACAGGATTCCCCACAGTGATAGTAACTTGATGTGTGTTGCTGGCACAAGATAAATATACTCAGCCTACTGTCAGGTGCATAGATAATAAGAGTTCAGTAAGAAGTAACTTGCATGTGTTATTCTGATGGTTACCAGCCCTTCAGCTTGTCCCAGAGGCCCTTGAAAGCACTCAGGAACTTAGCTCTGCACATGTGCAGCCCAGTCAACTTGAGGATGCATGCTAGTCCACTCCTTCAAGGAACTACTGGATGCTGAGCACATAAAAAAGGTGTGATCACAGGTCACAGCCATGACATAACATCTGCTTTTCATCACTCAGCCAGAAGCACTGGAAATTTTAGGATAGTTATTTTTGCATATATCCTTCCAAAGAACCATCTATGTAGGGTGCACGCACTCTAGGCAGCCATGCAAACACAGGCTGTGGAGACCAGCTGAATGAAAGAGTTCAACAAGGCCAAGTGCCAAGTCCTGGGTTTGGGTCACACCAACCCTAGGCTGGAACAGAGTGGCTGGAAAGTGGCTCAGCAAAGGAGGACCTGGGGCTGCCGGTCTGCAGACAGCTGAACATGAGCCAGCCATGTGCCCAGGTGGCCAAGAAGAACAACAGCATCTTGGCCTGTGTCAGCAATAGTGTGGCCAGCAGGACCAGGGCAGTGGTTGTCCCTGTTTACTTGCCAGTCGTGAGGTCACACCTTGACTCCTGTCCCCAGTTTTGGGCTCCTCACTACAAGAAAGACACTGAGGTGCTGGAGTGTGTCCTGAGCAGGACAATGGAGCTGGGGAAGGGTTTGGAGCACAGGTCTGATGAGAAGAGACTGAGGGAGCTGGGGCTGTTTAGCCTGGAGAAAAAGATGCTTGGAGACCTTATCACCCTTTACAACCACCTGAATGGAGCGTATACCCAGGTGGGGATGTCTCTTCTCCCAGGTAACAAGTGACAGTATAAGAGGAAATGGCTTCAATTTGCACCACATTTTGAATGGATATTAAGAATAATTTCTTCACTGAAAGTGCTGCAAAGCAACAGAACAGGTTGCTCAAGAAAATGGTGAAGTCATCATCCCTGGAAATGTTCAAAAAATGTATGGTAATGGCACTTGAGGACACGGTTTAGTGGTGAACATGATGGTGGTTCTACCTTTACAGCTGGATGATTTTAGAGGTCTTTTTCCACCTTAACCATTCTACAATCTAGCCCTTCACTCCTGAGAACTTGGGCACTGTGACATAATGTGGCAATGAGCTGTACCTAGGGATATTTGTGCTGCCCAAAGTGTAGAAGCATTGTCCACACTAATACAGGATTAGTATTCTCAGTGACACTCTCCGTCCATGACAAATCTTAACATCAATGGAAAGGAAAAGCAGACACATTTTTAAGGGCTGTTTATGCTAAATCACTGTTTACTCTTTCTCAGCAGCACTTGACTTGTCTCCTCCTTATTGTTATGAATAACAGCAGGCAAGCTTCTCTAGGACCAAAAGAGTCAATAACAAAGATTTCTTCAAGCTATTTTGCAAGCTTTGAAACCAGTGATTTGTTTTGCATATATCTACAGTGCACTAAGTGGATGTATCTAGTTTGTACATGGCTAAGCCTATATCCAAACTGTTCACATCCACTGCTTCTTTTGCTTCATGGAGTGTAACACTTGCAGAAAATTTTTCAGATTAGATGCAATTCAGGACTTTTTTTCCAGACATCATGGTTCTTGCAGTACTGTTTGTTTTTTGTTTTGTTTTGTTTTGGTTTTGTTTGTTTATTTTTTGTTTTGGTTTTTTGTTTTTTTGTTTGTTTGTTTGTTTGTTTTTCCCAGTATATGTACTGCCTTATTCTGTATCTAATCTGCATTTTCCATGATCTGATTTTTCTTTGCGGGAGCCTAGCTGCAGTGTTAGCTGACCTCTCTCTACCATGCAACACTCCTTAAAATAAAATCATGTATTTCTGAGAACTGACTGTTCCTCTTACTGTAGGAACAAAAGTGCAACATGATGTTCTTCGTCACAGAAATTATAATGCCTTCTGGCTGAAGGACAGGAATTCTGTTTCTGCTTTGTGGGTCTTTCTGCCAACGTTATTTGTGCTGAGTAGTGTCTTGCTCAGCTGATTCTACTCCTGAAATCAAAAGAGGAACCTCAGAATGAGGAAGGGCAAAGGGATCAGTCCTAGTGTTATACATTTATTACTAAAGCTTTTGCTCAAAGTGCTGGACATTCTTCAGAAATCTTAAAAAAAAAATAAAAAAAAAAAAACAAAACCGAAAACACTACCTCAGAACCAGAGCTCTGGGAAACTGTTCCATTAGGAAGTCAGCAGAAAGGTGAAAAGTTTAAACAAGTGAAAAACAGAGTAATAGACAGCCATTGGATATTGTCTTGTGGACACATTTGTACAAAAATATTAATGAAGTATGTTGAGAAAGACATAATACCTCTAATTCAACCATATGTAAACAGGCACAATTTCAGATGAGCAAACCAAACTTCACGCACTTAAACTCTGACTTCTTCTTCGTGTATGTCTGTGCACAGAATCTGCATTTGAGAAAAGAGGGACTTTATTGGTGCATATTCTGATACATGTCACACATAAAAATCTTTGAGTTTACTTTTCAAATATATTTTCATATTCTGTAATCAGAATATGAATATTCTGTAATTTTGGACAAGTCTAGTTTCTTCATTCTGGCACTTGGGAGCTCCAGAATCCTGCTTTCAATTGCTAGCTCTGACAGCAATTACATGGACAGCTTTGAGCAAATCACTAAACTCCCCATTCCTTAATGGAAAATACCTCTTCCCTGTCTCCCACCCTCTGCTTATTTATAGGGAAAGATTTAGCAAGTATGAATATCTGTTCATATCTGGCACCATACAGCTCCCTCCATTCCCTTGGATGGAGCCTCAGAGGAAGGAGAGATGCTGCTGCAGTAGAAGGAGTTTCCAGATTCACCATCAAAAGACTAAGATGCACTGAACGGTAAGCGAGCAGTTGAGCAAGACACAAGCACTTTAGTAGGCATGATTCACAAGAGCTTTCATGCAACTTATTACTCACTAACAGCACAAGGCAAGGGCTACACAGTTTAAGATTAAACAAAAGAGAGCAGAGATGTGTAATTCTTGGTGAATTTATGTTTGGGTTTTGGTTTTTTTTCAACACAGACACAAGCCTTTTAACACTGCTATAGTTTGGTCTTGTTTACATGTTTATAGCTATGGCTCTCCCACTCCTACTTTCTACCAAGGTCAATACTACTTGCTTCTGTCAGAGCATATCTCTCAAAGACACAAGAAGGTGGTATTGTCTGTAAACAACACTGGAGGACTTTTACTTAGAGATATTCAATATGACAGAGGTGTTTATTAGACCTAGCTTAGAAGCCTCTTTTTTAGACTAAACTGACTGGCATTTTGAAGTAGACACAGATAAAGGAGGTAAGTGTACTTTGAAAGAAAGAGACCCAAATGAGAAGGAGGAATGTGTGTCCTTTGGCATTGTACATTGTACATTTCTGCTTCAAGCAATTACCTTAGCCTTTGAAAGCCAGTCTACTTTTTTTCACTGAAATGTTCAGATACACGAACAATATATTGATCAAATCGTAACATGAAATCTAGAATCAGTCATGCCTATAGGGCAAAACAAATCTTTTACTGCTGGTAGGAGAGATTTATGGCATCACTGATTACTCCAGTCTTAAGAAAAATGAAAGAGAAATATGCTTGCTTTTAAAACATTTATCTTAGGTGAGGTCTTCAGGTATGGTTAATTTTTTTTTTTTTTTTAAAGCACAAGTCATTTGTTCTGCTCCCACATTCCTGTAGCATATAGATAACTGGAGAGCATCACAGTTCTTAGACAAAATTGAAATTTTGTCTGTTCTCCGATAATGTTGTTTCTAAAAGGAATCAATGAAACCCATGGGATGATATTGAAGACAAAAGGCATTATAGTTGTTGTTGTTGTTATTATTATTATTATTGACATTTGGTTTTGCCAACTTCAGTTTTCTTGATTTTTATAAATTTTTGCTCTAAAATCTCAGAACATTACACAGCCTTCCAACATTTCTGCTCTACACCTAGTCTTTTCACTCCATGTGATTCAAACAAAGGCATCTCCTTCACACAGTTTTTCTGAATGGCAGCAGCACACTGGCAGTGGTGGAGTTAAAAGAAGGTTTGATATCCAGGTTTGCATCTTTGGTGTTGTCCCCAGCACCAAGTTATCCATATGTCAAGTGCTTCATGGACCAGAGGAGGAGAAATGTTGAGAGGTAGCCTGCTTTCAGGTTTGCTGCAGGGTGGAAGGGGAACTTTATAGGTAACAGCTGTGCTTATTTGATGGTTTCCTGGCTTTTTACAGTTCTGCCACCTGAGAGCCACCAAGTCTGCCATTGCACAGTGGTGGGTGGAGCTTTCACAGAGTGGCTCCAAGCTGTGACATGATTATTTTAAAATCCCCGCACAGGATTTGTTCTGCTGTTGGAGATTGGCTGCCTTTTGTCACAGAGGCCCCTTTTCTTCCCCCTTCTGTGGCCCTGCATGTCCTGTGTTCTGCACTGCTGAGAGTCGGGTGTGACATCCCCACTGCCAGCTGGCGGAGCAGGGCCAGTCTTGTGGTTCTGATGTCACCAAGGACCTCCAGTTCATGTCTGTGTCATTATGGCAGTGACATGCTATTTGTCATTATGGCAGTTTACACAGGGCTGGAAGTGTGCCACACGGACTGAAACAGGACAATGTCTGTGTCAGTAAGAGTGTGTAGCAAGACCTGGTAAGTAGTAAGGATACTTTATGCCAATGTACCTTTTACATCATTTGAAAGTCCAAGCCAGGAGTCACATGCTTCTAACAGCTAAATATCTATGATGTGGCCATGCACCAACTGCATTTTTTTATTTTCTTTAAGCTATAGCACTTGCGGGTTCCACTTAAAACTGATGTTGCACTCTTCTGGAAACTATCAAACCTGGCTTCTGCCTCAAAGAGTTTACAAATCCCTCCTGTTTCTTTGACCAAGTTTTGCATTGATGCATTTAAATGGAACATCTGAAATAAGAATATATATTTTTTGACTGGAGTTATTAATTTCAGAGTTTTCAAGGCTTTCCCCTCAATTCCATATTCCAAGGGACTATCTTCTGGAAACCTCTGATCCTGGCATGCTCCAGAAATCCTGGGAGCTGTTCTGGACTACAGCAGATGCTCAGCTCTCAGAGCTGCACATGCCACCCTCCTCCCTCATGTCTCCTCCCTCCAGCCTAATCTCCACTACTCCATGCTGATAAGAGTTTCTAAGGATGATGACTTTATAGAAAACAGATACTTTTTTTAGAGCCAACCATTCACCATCCACCTGAAAATAATCCTCCTCTAGATTAAATCCATATGTGGGTAGAAGACAAGCAGATTCACTGTTCTTGGTAGACTCCTGGAGACAGAGTGGAAACTAGAATGGGATGGTACAGACACAGAGAGGTATATTCTCATCATGCCAAGGATGCTGAAAGGAGCCTTTCCAGCTCTGCACAGGCAGCCTACTTATTATGAAAGGTAATCTATTTCTTGTACTCAGAGTATTTTGTTCTTACAGCAATGTAAAGCAAATAAATTTTTGGCGTAACAAAGCCCAAGCTCCTGACTCAGTAGGAAGCAGAATAGGCACATCCTGCTGCCTTTTATTCTCAGGCTTCATCCCAGGGAGCAGTATTTGTTCTGCTGAATGAGCAGTGTGAGGAGGTTTGCAATTTGAGGAGCAGCACTAAGCGCAATCCTTGCTTGAATGACTGACCAAAAGAGCATCTGGAAACCACTAGTCCTGAGTCACAAGGAGCACATTGCTCCAGGCTTCCTGTGAATATGCTGTAAAATACAGGGCTGTATTCTTATTTTGAATATGAGGGATATTGTTCTGTCACACTCCTTTCAGGTATTAATGAGAGTCACAGGCCAAGCTATCTAGGCATGCAGACAGTGATGTGGACACTTTCATATAAAAGCTGCTTAAATTGCATTGGTCCTCTACTGACACCGAGAACTTGATTTTGACCCTAAATATTAACTCGTCATTGCCTGGATGACCTTTGTACTTTGTGGTAGTTACTGATTTCTGAAGTTCATGCAACTTATGCATATAGCTGTGTGAATGACTTCATAGTTGTCTTCTTATTAGGTACTATTTCTCAAAAAAAATGTTAACTTTCGCTTACTGTAGTAGGTTAAAGCTTGGCTGAATCATACAAGGTACAAATAATGGGTCACAGTTCAAGAAGGAAAAAAGAGAATAATAGGATCCAGAACAGTTTGGGTGAAATTATATTCTTTAATGCGACAGATTTAAAAGCTATCCTAGTAAAGTTCAAGAAGGTGTAATAAATCATGGTACTCAAAAGTCTTACTTAGCACATTGTACAGATTGTTACTTAAAATTTGGAAAATGTACACAATGCCAGTCCTCTCGTAAATATTTTTTTTTTAATTATTTTGCATCAAGATTTTTCCTATCTCTCACACAGTAGGTAACTTCACTTATTCAGTGCTCACAGAATTGCATAAGCTTACCTTATCTGAGTTGGAAGAAAATTCAGTCCCATGCAACAGTGTTCACCCTTGTCTGGGAAGAGAAGCGGATTTCACTTGGCTCATCTGGCTGCTCATAGGCCTCAAACACACCTTGAAGAAGAAAAATAGATTCTTTGCAGCCACATAAAGGGAATCCTTCTTTTTTGTCATTGCAATTTTCAAAGATAAGTATTTTTAATTATATGTCAGAAAATAAGATGCATTGCTGGGATGATGGATCAATGACTCAAAATGGTACCTGGAGGATTTTTTTTCTGAAAAGAAGGATTATTTCTGCATATTTCTGCTTATTTCTTTTTCAGGCTATGAATCGTGTCCAATAGATGCCAGCCAAATGAAAAGAGTCACAGTGATACTGCTATTTCCAGTGTCAAGTTTTACTCTACCTGTGTCAAGAGTCATTTCTTTGACTAAGAGATTCGGTCAAATCCATGACTTAAGCAGTTCTTCCCAACTGAACCAGTTCAACAGACAACAGTCCAAACAGGGCAGAATTGTGAAGCCTCAAAGTTACATAGCTTAAGAAAGTGGCCAAAAGTGTGTGCAATTTCTTCCTGTTCAACCTCAACATTTTGCAATTTTTTTGAGAGTTTCTGCTGAGAAGGGAAAACCCCAAATATCAATGTATCTGTGTAATTGCTGAAGACTGGATTTCTGGTTGACCAATTTAATAATGTGGGGGTTTAACTCCACTTCCCTGTAGGGCAAATGCCTCTGCAGTTCCCATTAACCTTCACAGGGCACGTGAACCTACCTCAAAGAAAGAAAAAGTCTTTGTTTTCAGATTTCATGCACAGCTTATGATCTGGAGACTGAATTTTGGCCCAGGATCTTCAGTGGATGGGTTCCAGAACAATTTGAAGAGATCAGTCTCAGGCGGTATATTAAAGATTTTCTATTGCATTTGACTATGGCATCCACTTAATGATCATTCAAATGGTGCGTGTTCCTCTTCATTAATTATAAAATAATTATAAAATAATTTTAAAATCATGTTCATAAAAATTACCATTATTCTACTGATGTTAAGCACAAATACTCAATTACAGGTTTGTCTCCTATCTCCTATGGGGAAAAAATTAATTCCCATTTTAATTACTCACTGCTAGATTTCTGGTTGTTAATTCAGTCCCAAAACTAGTGAATACCTTTGTCTATTCTGCTCTGTTGAATAGTAGTAGTGGGTAAAACCATACAGCATGGCCTGTTTCTAATTACACTCTCATGTTTCCTCCTAATGAACAAAAAATCTCCATTTGGTACGTTGCCTGTTAACCTCCATAGAGGTCAGTGCCTTGTTCCTGTAATGCAGCACACCTTTTTCCCTTCCATTTAGCACAGTTATTACTTTCTGGAAGGCAGGATGTTTCTTGTTCAGACTGATGCACAATCAAGCTGGCCTTTTTCATTCAGTCTATTACATTGAAGGCTCAGGGAAAAGTTATTTACCATCTCTCTTCAGAATGGCAAAATGTTTTATTGTTTCATATTATTCATATTGTTTCATATTCTTTATGCTTGTGGGCACTTTATTTGTTAAATAGTTTTTTCTACTTTTCTCTAAGAAAATCTTTTCCCAAACCAGTTGAAGGAGAAGCTGCTTGAATTCGCTATTCTAAAGAGACCCCATTCTAAGATTTACTCCCAAATTTGCCGTAAACCAGGACAGTAATTAAGTCTGATCACGAGTGTAATAGCTGCCACAGAGGTTGCCTTGGCTGCTCATTCTTTGTGTGCAAAATTGATGACTGATAAAACATATTTTCCATAAAAATATATTCATGCTTTTGGCTTGAAGATCTTAAGCCATGGTAGAGCAAGACTTGAATTCAAATATTGCTAGTCCTAAACGACTTGATATCCATTCCTACCATCAACAAAACTATAGGTATCAGCAATGTGTATTCTTCTGCCTACCAAATAGCCTATTTCTGTCATGGTCTAAAAACCCCAGTTCTGTCACTGGAAATCTCAAACAATATACTCTATTGCCACTTAACAAGCTGCTAGTTAACAACTCTGTACGTAGAGAAACATCTCAGCTTTGCACCTGACATCTCTCCTCCTCCCTTTTTACTCCCTTTGTTGCACTCAGCCCCTTCTGACATGCAGGTGATGACACAGGGGACATGGGTTTCTTCCCTTTACTTTCGCTTTTCTCACTCCTAACTTCACTGCTGCAGTACAGGGTCCTGCACAGGCTGTATGGTCCTCCTGAGCCTCCTCCCTGCCCCTCCTGGGTGACTGTTCTGTGCTGCCTGAGAGCTTCCTGGAGTGAAAAATTAAAAACCAAAATCTGATGGGGCCCCAGGTTTGTTTAATGGTACAGCTCAGAAGTCAGAGCTGGAGGTATTTTTTGTTTCTCTCAGTGCTAAGGAGGTCACCATCAGGGCAAGTATGTCTCCGAAGAGTTACTATGGAAATTACCATGCACTTTGAACACCTTTTTCCTACTGAAAGGAGAGCTAAGCATCTAGAAATCTTGGAATCACAGTCCAAGTCAGTCAACTTCTGGCAGCCAGTCAAAAAAGTAGATGTGCCATCAAGAAAGGCATGCTCATCTTTTAAAAATATGGGGTTAGACTTCTGTCAGGTTTAAAGTGGCTTTAGTTGATGAGGTCAGGGACTCTGCCCCCACACTTTGCTGGCATTGAACAAATGGCTTTCTGCTTGTTTTCCATTGTAGCCCTTACTCTGCCTGCCAGTGAAAGAAACACAAAGGAGCTACAAGAACAATTGCAAACAAATACTGCAAATACTACATGTGGGATTGTAAACACAGGCAGTGATTCAGCCCTAAATGGCAAAGGGAGTAGCAGGCAACCAGGCCTTCAATTATTAACTAAAAAGGCTGGACTCATCCCAAGGTCTTCCTCTGTGCTTGTGAGGCAAGGCAGGGGCACTTCACCGAGCGCACAGCATCAGTGTGATTGGGAAAGCAGTGCTGTGGCAGCCAGCCAGCAAAGCACTCCTAAGGCTGCAGCCATGGGCTTTGCTCCTGTGGAGCTGAGAAAAGCCTTCAAATATCTTGATCATCCTAGCTTATTCTCCCTGGGTGGAAAACTGAATCCAAACCTACACCTCTCTTTCCATCTGGGGTGCCCCAGAGTGTCCTCACCCCCTACTCCTAGAAAGACACAGAAGAGTTTCCTGCAGCTTCCTTTTGTGGCCAACATCTACAGGATGGGTATTAGACAACCCTAATTGTGTCTGTGGAACAAGTAATGAGATGGTGTGAATACTATTCTTATAGATAGAGATCATTCCCTGTCCTTAGTGTCCCTGAGACATGATGCTGAAGTTCATGAGAAGCAAACCTGACAGTGCATCCCAGGAAAAACCTGAGACGTTCTTCTTAGGGAAATGGAGTGCCTTGAAAAAATGGCCTTCCAGCTCTGTTATCTGGTATCCATGTCTCCTGCCTTGAGGCTAAGGAGGGTAGGCATGAAAATTTTCCCTTTCCACCTGAGCTCCATGTCTTTCTTGGTGTGGCCCTGATCCAAAATGCAGCATTAGAGATAACTGATCTCTACCAACACCAGAAGGAGTTTGGAGGAGCTAGGTGAAAAAGGAGACAGGAGCACCAGGAAAGAGAAGAACTTGACTCCAAGCATCTTGTCAGCACTCTGCATCTACACTTGTCTACTTCCACTTTTCCCCTCCTGTTTATTCTTCACTGGGTTTTTTTTAAATTTATTTTACTCTAATTTTAGCTTTCTTAAGAAGTGCAACCTCAAATGGACTGAAATGGAAGTAAAATAAGAGACTTAGTGTCACTTCTGACACTAAGGATTGGAGTCTTTCCAGCCTCTCAATGACAAGTGTATAGCAGAAGCCCTGCTCTGACAGAAAGCCTTTGCTCACTGCTATATTCTAATATTCTAGATTTGATTTTTTTCTTTTTCTCTGTCCATTAGATCTGTTCAGACATGAGGATCAGCAATGAGTCACAAAGGACAGAAATACGTTTGTCACCTAACTACACCAGGCCTTTTTGTGACAAAAAGTGTCTGCAGAGCCACAGTGAAGATAAAGCCAGTGTTGGAGTCTAGTATTGGAACAGAAGAAAAGTTTACAGAAGAGTTGTGTAAGCCAGAAAAATTAATCTGCCTGTGGTAACAGACACAAGAAGTGGGTTCCTAGACTGCTCATTAATTAAGCTTGGAGACCGGAAAGGTTATTGCAATAGGAATTATGTTTAATAAAGGAGGCATCTGCTCTGGAGGAAAAGTGTATCTCCTAGTGCCTGATATTGTTCCTGTATTTGCACATATCTGGAAGGAATTTCTCCCCATGTACCTACAGCTGTGATTTGCTTTTGTCCTACATATCCATCACAGGATAACCCTGTTGACCGTAACGGAGTGTCACCTGGAATGTATTTTCCTGTGCCTTGGAAGAACATATTGTGCATGGATCCTGAATACATTATTTAAATGGAAGAACTAAGAAAACAGCATGAAATGTGTTCATCAGCTTGACTGACAGAGGTGTTGCACACCTGCAGGTCAGTGGAAAGTGGGGCAGAGGCATCTCCTCTTTTACATTCTGAGGAATTCTAAGGTTATTGAAGGTTTTTAATGGAGCAATCAAATCATTATAAGCAAAAAGCTACAAAATCAAATTCAGAACAATGAATGCATCAGTTCATTAATGGAACAGTTCCAGCCATCTGGTATTCATATGCTCGACACTGGGGCTGCTATTGTACAGACATAAATGACCCAATCTTACCTTCCAGCAAGAGCTTTCATTAACTAAATATATCCAAATTCTTTATTGTTCAGCTAGTATTACAGGCCCTATCTTGTGTTTTGGAAAGACTGGGTTTTTTGTGTTGGGTTTTTGGGTTTTTTTTTCAGTTTTGGTCAGTTAAAGCTTCAGTCCCACAGTATTTCCCCTTTGGGTTTGTGTGTGTGTGTGTTACTCATCCCATTGTGGATAAGGTACCACTTGGAAAGCTTTTAATGACTTCTGCTGATGAAGCTCTAGAAGAGAGAGAAGAGGTCAAAAGTAAAAATAAAAGCATTAAGACTCTAGTAAGAAATACTGTCTCTTGAAGGAAAAATTCCAATGTATTACTGAGTTTTTCACTTGGCATTATTTACTTTTTTCAAATAATAGCTCCAGCAGCTTTTCAAAGCCCACAGAATCACAAAATGGGTACGATTGGAAAGGACCACAGAAGGTCATGCGGTCCAACCTCTTGCTCAGGCAGGGTCATCCCAGAGCACATAGCACGGAATTATGTCCAGACACTTCTTGAATATCTCCAGCGAGGGAGAGTACACAACGTCTCTGAGAAGCTTGTTCCAGTTCTCAGTCACCTACAAAGTCCTTCCTCATATTCAGGTGGAAATTCCTGAGCATCAGTTTCTGTACATTGCCTCTTGTCCTATTGCTTGGCACCACTGGCACCACCAAGAAGAGACTAGCTCTCTCCTCTTGGCACCATCCCTTCAGATATTTATGGATGTTGTAGAGGTCCCCTCTCAGTTGTCAGTTCTTGAGGCTGAACAGGCCCAGCTCTCTCATAATTTTCTTGTAAGAGAGATGTTCCAGCCCCTTTGTTGTCCTCTGCTGGACTCACTCCAGGAGCTCCATGTAAGACCTGACATTTAAACAGACCAAACTGATGTGCAAAGTTATATACAGTACAGAGACATCCATGTGATTTTTTCTGAGCAATTTATTTTTTTTAAGCCTGTGAATGAGTATGGCATTCAATTTATTGGTGTACAAATATCATCCAGTTCAAGGTGAAAGGGCACAGACAGATTAAATTACAGGTTTTAGATGCTGTGTCTTGACTAAGCTTAGTAGTTGGAGCAGGATTTTATAATCTTTGGACCTTGCAGTTATAGCCAAAGGGGTAGGTCCCAGAGCAATGGACCCAACAGCTGCCACTGCAATTGCTGGAGGTAAAGCTTTCCTTGCTTCCCTGTAGCCTCATGAGAAGGGGGATTCCAGTCATTTCATGGCAGACTAGAGCCCTGTGCTTAATGAAAAGGCAAATCAGAACAGCATTCTCTATCCAGTCATCCTTAACACCATACAAACAAATGTTTTTTCAACAACCTGGAATGCAAAAGGCTGAAAGAGTCACAGAGTTCAGGCAGCATAAATGCAGAGCTTCCCTGAAACAGCAGTGGTGACCCAGCCCCAGGCTCCAGTGCAGGTGCTCCATAGAGCTGAGGGGTAGGAGTGTTCAATGCTGTAGCCATCCCACAGAAGATGCTCCCTTGCCACCTTCCCTCCATGGAACCTGCATGGAACCCTGAGCCTGCACCTACCACAGAGCCATAGCTCCTCCTCACTGTCTCGCCTCCCTCACCACAGTGAAACCACAACCATCAGCTTCCTGGCCTCCCATCCAGGAGCCTCCCAGCAGCCTTCTGCCCCTATGCTTGCCCCAGACAAATGCCATATGCTTCATAGAGCCACCAACTCTCTTTGGTGCATCTCACAGCATGTGATTCGTAAGATTCTGAACATAACACAGGTGTGTGGTTTTGCTGGATTAGTTGTTACTGGATTAGTCACTAACTCACTGAACTCCTTTGCATCGCTGGCAGTAACTATCTGAAGCATCTTGCAAACCCTAATCCAGTCATCTCAGGGTAACATGGATGTTACAAGAGCCAGGACAAACCCAAAATTTCTTTCACAGAGTCCTGAGCCCTGGTCACTTGGACAGACATTTCTCTTATTACTGCTGGAGGCATTGTCTAAACAGCCTGATCTGACTTAGATTTTGCCATTGATAATCAACCATCTCCTCTACTTTCGTGGATATATTCCTAATCCTCAATATGCTCAGGCACATATGGACACCCATTTTTCCTTCAATCCTGGCCTTACAGTCCTGCTGTTAAGGGCTGGGCATGGGCAGAAAGCCATGAACAGCCAAAGCTTGGCTTCCAGGAGCACTATGGCCAACTTAACTTCTCAGCAATCTGCTACACTTCAAAAGGACTAGGATATTCTCAGGTCCAGACAACAGGAGGCTGGACCAGGGAGAGAGAGAGTTTCCATGGAAAGAGCTGCTCTTTTGCCTTGAGAACTCACAGGTTTTAGAGGAGTTTGTGGCTCACAGAATGTCATGAACTGCTGCTGCTGCATCATAGCAGGAGCCTGGAAGAGACTGAACCAAGGCAGAAGCACAGAACAAAAATGACATAGCTTTATGGATAGGGATGCTTTCTTTCTGTGAGATTTCTGATGTGTCTGAAGTTTCTCTGGAAAACAGCACGTTTTCTAACTATAGGTAATGTTATTTGCTCGAATTCCTCTGCATCCTGTTCTGAACAGAGATGCCTAGCATGGGAGCACTAGGCTTCAGAGAGTAAGTATGTAACAAAGGAGCAAAAAGTCAACTCCAGAGAGTACTTTATTCTTTGTGAATTGTTGGAGCTGTTCTTTGTAATGTACACATGCTTTAGCCATCTACTACGAATGGTGGGACTCTAAGAAATAAAAGCTGACCAATAAAAGTGAGAATACTGTTCAATATTCCTATCTCAGACAGTGCTCAAGCATGCCATTTTTTTTCCACAGGAATTAGTAGTGATCTCATAGAACATTTTGTTCAAAGCATTGCACTGAAAAATTCACCACATTTCCAATCTAAAATGAAATTATCCATTGCTACCCACGCCAGAGTATGCTGCATAGAGAAGTGACAGAGTGAAGAGACATCTTAAGTGTAAATTCCCAATTTTTTTTTTTTAATTAAAAACACCAGAGGTACTTTCCAGGCCTAGACTAAAGAGGAATTAGATGTTTAACTTTTCTACATTTGTATGACTAATCTTGCAGCCACTCAGTTGAAACTGTATGAATGCTGAGAATTAAATATAAGTATATCAATATCTGCACATGTTAAGCATACTTATGATTTGAATCAATTCACTAAATTAAGCACATGGAACTTACATGGTTTGTTCTGGAAACAGAAGTTTTTCCAGACTGAAGGATGTGAAAACTACTTCCCTATCTAATGCAATTCAGTACATCTGTGTGTGATTACATAAACACATCTCAGACCACAGAGTACCACAGCCAAGTCTCATAGCAGTTACATTCATTAAACATGTGATCTACCCTGGACTTTCAATATTTGCCTGTTTGTAAGATTTACTGAATATTCCCTATATTTTCTATTTAGAGCAAGAGTGGATGACTGACAAATAATGACATTATCCTTGAATAAATGACAAGTCAGTATTTCAGGACTGAGCGAGCATGCCTGAAGTCACTAACAGAAAACAAAAACTAAAATGCTGCTTTACCAACATCAGTTTCCTGCAAGTGGACTCAAAAATAGTTTTCTTTAAAATGTTTGCTATCATTTTGCCTTCATATAATTCCATCTCATGTATAGATCAGCCTTTTCCCAAGAGCTCAGGACTGCTATTTTCTGCTGTTTTCCTTCAGGGGTCGGTAGCTAGAGTTGCTGCAGAGGATAACCTAACCAGCAATTTTTGAGTAACCATAAGGATCCTAAGCAGTAGTGATTTCCAATTTGCAGATGTAGTAGCTTTTAGCAGAAAGCACTGTCCTACTGAAGAAGACTCTAAGTGCCTGAGGTTGTAGGTCTCGCCCACAGAGATGTAAATCTTGTCAGATCACCCTTTGCTTGAAGTTTTGATTGCTTTCAAGTTCATCTTGGTTCTTACAGTGGTATCTGGGCAACTTGCTGAGGACAGATTTTGTGGACACGTACAGGCAGTTTGTGTCCCCCAAAGATGAGTAAAACCTGGTTTATAATGAAGCTACAGCAGATATACTGCTACAGGGCTGAAGGAGTCAATTTTGCATTCTGCAGACCTGCTCTCTGATCAGTGATTCATGTATGTCATCCTTTTTCTACCACCAGGGGACGACCTCAAACCTGCAATTTGAGCACATCTCTTCAGCTGTTGTCCAGCTCAGATGTGGCCTGTGCATAGGTGAGAAAACTACTAATTACTACTAAACTACTTGTCACCATAATTGGTGTATAGATGCTAAACCATCTATAAGAGCTTGAAACAAAACATGCTTTTTGGTCACCTCCTGCAAATACTTAATAGGTTGCTTTGAACAGGTAGAAGATGAAATCCAGCACCTTTCAAAGTTAATAGCCTGCTGAATACTTAACAAAACTTTTCAGCATGTTGAGTCTAGTCTCAGAGCAAAATTAGAATGCTGAGTACAAAAGGTCTATGTGGTGACAACTTCTTCCTAAAGAGAAAGCATCTCACCAGCCATGACAGCAAGAGACTTGCTCTCATTGATGCCAAAAACTTTGTTGATAACCATGCCTATGGCGCAGCAGATATTGCCAGTAGCTAGAATAGACAGTGTCATTAGTTTGTTGGAGACACAAAGTAAAGATCAGACTTGAGAAATGTCTCTGATGCTTTCTGGTTCCTTGAGAAATATGAGTGCTTTAAGTGGGCTTGGTGCTTCATAATAGGATTTTGTGCTGCTGGAGGCACTGATGGCTTGTATAGCTGTAGGTAACCTCCCTAGAAATCTCACTACAGGGGTTGGAAATGCTTGACCATTTCAGCCTCTGAACTCTAAGTGTTGTGCAACACGTCTTTTCACTTGATGCATGTACACACTAAGTGGCCTCTAGATGCTCCAGCAAGTCAATTAAATCAGACTATTTCACAGTAAAAACTTACGAGGGGCAGGGGGTGGGGAAGAAGTAATTTGAACCTGGTTTTGTGTAATAAAAAAATTCTTCTAATCTCCAAAACTGTTGTGCAACCCAGTCCCTTTCCAAGGATGAGTTCTCGGTGAACCTGCAAATTGACTATTCCTATGACTTGAGGTCCCAAACGGCTTTTGCCGACCTCGGTAAGAGATTCGAAAGTTTCGCAGGACGAGAACTGTGGCTGCTCCAGGAACACCTGCATACCACTGCCACGCAGCCCGAATCTCACCGCCTTCCCCAAGGCAGCCGGCGAAGGTGCTTTGAGGAGAGCGAGCGGCCGCAGCTGGGCACGCGTGGGGTCCGCGGGGCGGGGCGGGCACACCTGGGCCCCGCCCGGCGGAGGCGCGCAGGCGGAGCGGGGGCGGAGGGAGCCCAGCCCGTCCCGTCCCGTCCCGTCCCTCCCTCCCCGTCCCGTCCCGTCCCGCTCCGCTCCGCTTCACTCCTCTCTGCTGTGTCCCTCCCCGTCCCACCCCTCATTCCTCCCTCCCTCCTTCCTTCTCTCCCCTCCTCCCTCCCTCC
>VWYO01013496.1:89667-103946 GCA_013400275.1 Rhadina sibilatrix
CTTTCTTGGCTCCAGGTTTGGATTGGTTTGGGGCGGGGGGAGGTGTTTGTTTGTTTGTTTAGTTGTTTGCTGGTTTGTTTGGGGTTGTGTTGTGGGGGAGGGGCGGGGGGGGTTGAAATTTCAAGGGAAAATAACTTGGGGGAGATCCTAGAGGTAACTTGTGTTCTCAAAGTGCAGGGGAATTGGGGTAGCTACAATCTTTTTTACTGCTAAGAACTGCTGTAACTCTTATCTTTTCAAAGAAAGTTTTTGCAGGCTGGGTCAGGTTTGGTGTGTTGTGCCGTTTGGTCTAAAATGAATTGCTCTCAGGTCAGGGAGTCATGTTTCAATTTGGCGGTCAGGGCTGTGTGTTACTCTTGTGTGAGGATGGGCCATACTGCAGTATTAAAATAATATTTCTGGCAATTTCAGCAATACTGAAAGCAATACTCTCTGTGCACAAGCATAAGTGAAGCTCTGCCCTGCAGCTTGCTATTACTGGCTATAGGCGTGCCACATGTTTTTCCTTAACTGATATGTGCTCGGACTTAAAAAGTAACTTGATAGGTCTGTGTTTTACTGTTGTTTTTATTAAATATTAACCACACAAAATTAAATGCTGTTTTCCTCCAGAATATATTGTCGCTGTCTCATCCTGTGCAGTTGTACATGAACGGTGGTTGTTTTCCTTTTTGTATGGCAAATAACCAAGGAAATGTTACTTAGGAATACTGAGAAGCACTGCTGCATGATCAGTGTGGTGTTGTCTTTATCACTCCCTATTACAGATTGCAGTAGTTAGACCATTGGCTGCTATAAACCTTAGCAGTAGCAGTGCTGGTTGAAGAGAGGAAAACATTGGCTGGTCTCTGCTTTCTCTTCCTCCGCTCTTCAAAACAAATATTGAGGGTTGAAAGGTTAAATGGCTTTTGAGACAGAACACATGGAAAATGCAAAATTAAAGTAATGCTACACTGCATACCCAGCTTTAATATGTGAACTCCACGTGTGAGTAACAGACCATCTTATCACTGTGTGCAAAAATACTTTATGGTCATGTGGTTTTCATCAGTAGCTCTGGAAGATTCTGACTAAAATATAATTCCTTTTCTGCTTAAAAATGGAAAAAAAATAAAAATCTGTCTTTATCTTCGTCTTATAGTGTCTCTCAGTTAAACTCTTTGGGGAATCCAGGAGAGGTTGTTGAAGAAAGTGTTTTGCTCTGCTTTGTACTTACATATCACTGTGATGAGCCCTTAGTAACACCTTAACAGAGTTGTTTCTCAGTGGCCTCTCCATATTGAGCTTGCTTTGTCTCATATTCAGAGGTTTAAATCAAAGGGCAAGTAATTCTTCTGAGCAGTTTATTCCTTTGGGAGACCACCACCATTTTCCCTTTGACTACCCAGCAGTTTGAGCACTCTCAGAGGTGAGCTGCCTTCTCTAGATGTCAGAAGAGCTGGCTTTGAGCACCTCTAGGTGGTGACCTGCCAGCACTTACTGAGCACTGTTGCTTTATATCTGGCTTTTTAAATCAAATGGATGCAGAAGAAAATTGAGTGCAGCTCTTTTGCTATCAGGGCTGATTAAGGAACTCTTCACTTATGGTCTTGGTGATGCTCAAGGATACATGGAAGAATTTGAAAGTGGGAACAGGTACTGTGTGGCAGTTGTCAGTTTCTCTACTGTTTCCCTCACAAAATTAGAATTTGCCACATAAGTGCAATTTCCCCCCTTTCAGAAAGAAAAGTGCATGTAATTTACGGGATACCTAAAGTCAGCTTAAATTCATACATGGGATATTTGAAGAGTGGCTGCTATACAAAATGCCAGGGGAAAGATGCATACAACTGTTTTACTGAAAGAAGGATAGAGCAATCAATATTTGAGCCCTCCAGCATCTTTAGCTAGTGGATTAATTCTTTATTTGTTATGCATTTTCACCGCTTCATCTTTCACAATGGGCTGTATTATTTTTTCTGTCAGTTCAGTAGGGTGAAAAGACAACCAACTTTTGAGAGAGTGAATTGTGTCTTTTCTTTTTCCATTTTCCCACGTCCTTTTCTTTAAGATTGCTTTCAGTTTAGGTATGGCCTTCATTTGTTGCCTTAGGAGTTTTGATAATTTGAAGGGAAAATTCTGGTCTGCAGAAATGCTTGATCGTGAGGTACTTGAGGAAGTAATGGCTTCAGCTGGCAGTGGTTATGTAGCATCTGATGTGTTCTTGACTTTTCCAGGTGTTGCAGGTTGATACTGTAGAGATGTGGCACTCCTCAGCAGTGCTGCATTAGGGCTGAACTTACACGCTTCATATTTTCCCCCATGTGTTTTTCTTCATAGCCAAAGCAAAACCTTAAGGCTTCATCCATGGCCCATAGATGTCAATGGCAAAATCTGTATTGGCACTGAATGACTTTGGATCGGGTGTGAGGCTTATGTGTTGCTTTGACAGAAGTACAAAATTATTCCCAGTGCAGAAGAAAGTTCTGTCAAGAAAATGAAAACTGCTTTTCTACTTACATGTAAGGGAACTTGAATTTTGGTTTTCTTTATTTATATTTCAAGCTTAGTTTCTTGAAAAAAATGTAGAAGCACTTGCCTGTGCATTCTTGCATTTCCATTGTTGTGCTGGTGCATATGACAGTGAACGTCTGAATTTTCGTTGATAGTAGAGGAGAATTCTGAGAAGTGCCTGTCTTTGTGTACCCAGACCTCTCCTTCTCTCCTCCATTGGTGTTTCTTGACTGCCTGACACTCTTTCCATACTCTCAAGATGATTAACAGCACACCTGGCTTGCAAAATCGTGGTAATTGTTTGGCTGAAGGTTGTGCTCTGGGATCAGTTTTCATTATTTAATGACTGGTGTCTAACTGTTAAAAGTACTGTTTCTATTTGTGCAATATTGAGCACCAGAAAAGAGCCTATGCACTGGTGCTGGTTTAGATAGTATATGTGTGTCAACGTTTCACGTGATAACTCCATGACCATGGCATTTCTCTTACATGCCCTTGACAAAGAACATTGAGGTGATTAAGGCATTGTATTTCTCTGCAGAGGAACAATAGTCTTGCTTGGATTAGTGCAAAGTGTCCAGAATCTCCTGATAGGCACAGCCTAGAATAGTTTATTGGCCATATGTTTTTCAGTCCTTTACCTATTTCCTACTGGATCTGCTCCTTCTTGACCCAGACACTGTAGGCAGTTAGGTTAGTGCACATAAAGAGGAGAGCACTGGTGCATTTACCCAAGAAGTAAAGAAGTATTCCTTCTTAAAAAGAAAGTGAATCTTTCTCCTTTGCTTCTGGTAGGCAAAAACAGCCACAGACTTGCAGGACTGCTGTGGTTCAAGGAGTCTGGGTAAGGCATCCCTGCCCCTGCCAACAGCACAACTCAAGAGGGGGAACCACATCCTTCCTCCTCAAGCCACTCCCAGGATAAATAGCCTGGCTCTGGCTTGGGGTGTATGCAGAGTGTTTTGCTTTCCAAGTGCCTTGAAGATTTGTGCTGGTGGACTTTGTGATGGATAATGGCGTGGCTGCTGGTCGTGCTGGGGAAACAGGAGCAAAGTGTTGTGCCCTGCTGTTGCCACTCACACATTATAATGTGTTCTGCTGCTGAAATGATGGTAGGCAGTGTGGACCAGTGGCACAAGAAATGCCTTCAGTTGCAAAAGTTGGGAGGCTGGATGTCTTTTAGAAGGAAACGTATTTTGGGAGTACCGATACTGTATTGCTGAGAACCNTTTTTTTTTTTTTTTTTTTTTTTTTTTTTTTTTTTTTTTTTTTTTACTTCCCTGTGATATGCTCCAGATCAAATTTGGAGGTCTTCTCATTTTCTTTTTAAAAATACAAAAGTAATAAATATGAGAGCCCAATATTATCTTTTTGGTTTTACTTATGACTGTGACTAAGAAGCAAATACCTCCTGAAGTGGACTTTTTGAAACTGCTGGAAAAAGTCTATTTGATAGTCACATATGATAATCCTTGGTTTGATGTAGACCTCATGTTGCCATATTACATTCTGGCTTTTCTGTAGGAATTTACATGCCACAGCGACCCACAGTGTAGGATGGATTTCACAGGCATTTTATGCACTACATCCATTTCTTTGCCAGCTAGAAAATGTATTGCATATTGCAGCACTTGCAGGAGCAAGCCTGAAAGCATTGGATTCACATCAAAGGCACGATCCTTCTGTACAGAATGCTGGAGATTGTAAGAGTGGTAAAAATCTGGCAAAGGAAATGCATACTGTTTTTCATTGCAAGCCCCTTTCCCTCCCTCCTGCCCATCTTTTTAGAGTGTGTATGGCAGATATGAAATAGCGCTGGTACACTATTTATGGGAGCAGAAGTTTTTCCTAGAAGTTTTTTTGCCATTTGAGGATGATTGTTTTCACCCTGGGTGGAAAAGTATAGCTGTAGTAATATCCATTTTTATTAAGAAGAAATTAGATACAGCAATAAATGTTGGATGAGTATTGAATGTTTACAGCATAGAGAAATTTGTTTCTTCTTTCAGTAAGTGGGTGATTATTTAACAGCAGTGAGCTGAATGTGAAATTTAGCAAAGATTTACTGGAATCCAAGCAGTCAAGAGAGATGTTGTACAGGTCACACCTGTTTTTGAGGTGGTTAACTTCAGGTTAATGTTTGTAGGAAAGGAGAAAGACTAATGAACTCACAAGCTTTGATATCTACATAGCTTTCAAGTGTGGCAAGTGTTGTTTTGTCTGCTGCGAAGGGGTATCGATAAAGGGTCTGTAGCTGCTGGATTTCACTAAATGTTTAATCTTTGATAGTGCAGTCTGTTTCTGACTTCTTGTGGCTGTTGGATCTGCCAGACAGTGTTCTGAAGCCTTGAGCGGCTGCTGGTGACAGAGCAAGGGAACTGGGGTGGCATTGCATAGCTGCAGTGTGTGAAGGGCAGCATGCCTCCCTGAGCCAGGATGTGGGTGTCTACAGTCAGAGTGTTAGTGCAGAAGAAAGCTCAAGTTTGTTTGCTGCTCAATTCTGAATCAGCTTTGCCGCCATCAAGTGAGGTGGAAGGGCTGAAGGAGAGGTGGAAGGCTCTGGGGATGCCACCAGTGCAACAGCCACTGTCCCTTCAGCTCACAGCACAGAACCGCAGTGGGTGGTGAGCACCCCTACCCTCCTGCTACTTTGGATCAAGGAGAAGCAAATTGTCAGAGTGGCACCAGTGCTGCTAGTTGGATGGCTGGTGGCAGGAGACCTTGTGGAGGACTGCAGGTTAGTACCTCAAGCCAATGGCAGTGTCAGGAGAAGGCCACCTTGGCCCTGGCCATGGCCTTACACTGGGTGGTCATTGCGGTCAGTATTTTTTTGGTTTGTGTGCCTGCATTAGGTGCTCACTGACTCTCTTGGTGAGATCTGTTTTCTTGTGGTTACTGTGGTTTTTTACTGCTCTTACTGGAACAGTGGTGTCACTTCTTGGGCCTAGAGCTTTCAAGGTTTCATGGTTGTGTTACGAACCATTTTCACAGTTACTTGTAACCGAATATGAAGTAGCAAAGGGTGGCAGCGTGTATGTGTGCTTGATGTTCTATCCGGACACTTCTGACCTCTTTCATTGATACTCCAGCTAACAGAAGTAAATTATGCACTTCTGTGCATAATTGAATTATTGTTTCAATGCTTAT
Organism: Rhadina sibilatrix; assembly: GCA_013400275.1. NCBI lineage: Eukaryota > Metazoa > Chordata > Aves > Passeriformes > Phylloscopidae > Rhadina > Rhadina sibilatrix. Next base: position 95,308 of record VWYO01013496.1, read on the forward strand.
TGTGACAGGTGTGTTTTCAATGATTGTCTGTAGAGACTGGATCAGTAGTTTTACAAGATATGTACAGTTCTCTTATGAGTTGCAGTGGGAAGAGTTTCATGTGGTAATGAAGCTGTAATGTAGGATGTAAAGGGGAAATTTGGCTGTTTTGCCTAAGGTTATGCTTATAGGACTAAACTTCATAGCGCATTTCTGTAGTTTGTATGTATAAAACTAATTTGAATGTATAAAACTAATTATTGAAGCAAAAAAAAAGCATTTGGGAAATTGGTAAGGGAATGTTAGATAAAGAGGCATACATTCAGACTGATAGTGATAAGCTTGTCAGTCCCAAAGGAGAGTAAAGCACATTGAAGTCTGTATAAATGCTGTGTTGTGTGTCACTGACTATTGCACTTGGAAGGTGTCTTTGCAAATGTGCACACAGCCCTGCTAGGGTGTTGTATGTTGTACTGGCAAATTATCAGTACAGGAGAATAACTTGAATGTTCCCTGCATCTGAGAATGTCTCCAGGCATTTCTGTCTAGTCAGGATAAACCAGCCAACTAGTAAGAGCCTGTTGTCATATATGCCACAATAACACTGGGATGTACTAGGAGTGGTGTTTGAGCATATGCTAGCCATCCACCTAAGCATTAGATTTGGTTCAGGAGCTAAGCCTAGGCTTTCCATGAAGAGTTCATTGGGATGTTCTGCTGTTTCTATCCACTTCTCCCTGTTTGTTGCTACATTCCCGCAGACACAAGTCCAGTGCATCAATAGGTCACTGCCCCTTCATTCCTCTTGTCAAGGAAATGGAATTCACCAATTGCTTCCCTGAGATACTGCAGTGGGACAAACAACTTCAGGGAAATGGATGTGTGGATAGGTGTGGGGAGACAAAAGGAGATGCTGCTGAAGGCAGTGTCCGTACTGATATGTTACAGCTGTGTTAATTATCCTAGAGTAGAAACAGTGTTGCCCTCACATCCATGGCTGTGATAAAGAGGGAGTTAAGCTGGTAGAGGTCAGTTGGAGTCTGCTCAATGTGCTGAGAAGAGCCAGGGACAGGAGGTTGTGCAAAGGGACAGAAAAGGTAAGATGCTGTATGTAGGACAGACAGGGTTAGGCAACCGTGTTAGGGACAGGAAGGAGCGAGCCAGAACTGAAGAAGAAAGAGAGGCAGAACCAGAACTGCTCTTGGGACATAAAGAGAAAAAGTATTGGAGACTTTTGAATAACAAGGTGCTGATGCTTGAAGCCTTCTGATGATTCTAATGAAGCACCTTAAGTGCAGTGTCCATGTTGACTGCCACATATCGACTGCGACAGATAGGTACCCAGCATTCAAGGAGTATCATCCTGAATGTGACTTGTACTTGAAAGACACCATTATAAATGTCTCAAGTTGATTGGTCTTCCTGTCTTTCCTTTTCCTTGCTGTGCCACCCAGAATGTGTCATACATGGAGAGCAATTCTGTGGAAATATGCCAGGTATCTTTGAGCTGCCCTGGGCATGGTTTCTGCACAGGGCTTTGAGAGCTGTCTCAAGCTGGCTAGCAACATATCAGGATTGTTTTGCTCCTCCTAAAGCTTTTGATGGAACTGCTGAAAACTTTACCTCAGAGCAGTGTATTTCCCTGTACAGAAGCCTTGCAAACAAAAGAAGACTTTTCTGAATTAGAGTTTGCTCCCCTAGTCTTTTAGCTTCTTGTTTACAGTAGTTACAGTGTCCTATTTCAAAAGCCCATGCTAGTGGGACTGGGAACTGACTGAGAATTAAGAGTATTACTGTAATCACAACAATCCTGGTATTTAGTGAATAGACTAAAAATAGGTCTCTAGAATTTTTCAGTTTTGGAAACAGTTGATAGCAATGGCATAGGTTAGTGCCTGCTTCTCCAAGAAGTTTGGAGTTTCTGTTTCCTGCCTTGGATTGCTTAAGTTTCACATGCAAAAGCATCCTTGGAGGTTCAGCCTAGAGGAGAAAATTCAGGAGGAGATGTCTAAGCTGATGAGAGAAGAGAATTACATGATTGTAGAAAAACAAATACCTCAAAAATAATATATCTGAGCAAATGCTTATGCCATGATCCTGCATATTTCCATCCCCAACATCTCTTCCACAAAGTTTCTTGCAATCAGTTGCCCAGATTTATATGACAAATTTCTATTTGAGAGACTTGTTTGCAGCTTTTTAAATTCCTCTTTCTAAATGGTTCCTAATATGTTATGAATACTCTGTGAGGGGATCTTTGGTGTAATTTTTGTGTGAAAACAGTTACTTTTTCCCTAAGAGTGGCACAAAGTGCAGGAACAGCTTTGGCAAAGAAGCCACACTCTGCTCCTTCGTGCTTCATGTGAGATGATAGGAGAGGGGGGAAATACTGACTTTTCTTGGAGCACTCAAGATGAGGTGGCATTTCTTGGTTGGTAGGAAATCCGAATGTGCACTTGCCATGCATCTGCCACCTGCAATTAGGCCAGAAGTCGTTCTGTGCTCTGTATATCCCTCAAACTGTTCATCTTGTGGTTGGATTAACTTTCCTCCCAAGACCCTGCAAACGACATCTCCTGTTTATATAAGCTGTGTCTCCACTAGAGGGGGGTGCCAGTATTGCTCTAGTGGGAAACTTTGAGGATTTGGTAAGTTCTGGTGCTTTACTCTTCCTTCTCGCCTGGCACTGTTGCTCATTGGGTTAAGTGGAGTATTCTTGGAAGAGGGCTGCTGCAAGTCTGAAGGCAGCAAGCTGACCAAGGTGTTGGGTTTCCCCAAAACACTGTCAGTTCTGCCAGCATGCCAACATAGTGCATTTTTGTATGGAATCATAGAATGATTTGAGTTGGAAGAGACCTTAAGGATCAGCTAGCTCCCAAGCCCCTGCCACAGACAGGAACACTTTCTACTAGACCAGGTTGCTCAAAGCATTGTGCAGCACAACCTCAAACAGTTCCAGGGATTGAGGTATCCACAGCTTCTCTGGGCAACCTGTTCCAGTATCTCATTACTCTCACAGTAAACGATTTATTCCTAATATTAATTGATATATACACTCTTTCTGGGGCATTTACCCCCTGTCCTATCACTACATACCCTTGCCCCTTTCCAGTTTTTTTTTTTTATAAGCCTCCTTTATGTACTGGAAGGTGCTATAAGGTCTTCTGAGTTGCACTTGATGATCTTGAAGGTCTCTTCCAACCTAGAAATTCTGTGTGATTCTGTGATTCCCAGAACCTTGACTTTTCCAGGCTGAGCAACTCTCTCAGCCTGTCTTCATAAGAGAGGTGCTTCAGCCCTCTGATCATTTCTATGGCCCTCTCTGCCCTTGCTCTTTCTCCTGATCAGAGATCCAGAGCTGGATTCAGTACTCCAGGTGGGATCTCCTGAGAGTGGAGTAGAGGGGGAGTATAAGGTTGGCTATCCTAAGAGAGGCTGTTCAGTAGCAGAAGGCTGAAAATCAGGCCCAGCATGCCTAAGTGGACTGTGTCAGGTCTGAGAGTAGCTATGCATGGGCCTCAAGCTTTAGTGTCATGGACACAGCTGCTGTGTGCCTAAAACTGGTTTGTGGGTGGATTTCAGTATGTTCTCCTTTTGTGGCCTGGATCCCTTGAACTTCTTAGTTTATTTCTGTGGTCACAAAAAAAGTCTTAGTGGTTCCCAAGTAATTCTTCATGGCTTATGCTTTTGTTACAAAACTGTCCAAAGGAGGCTTTGAAGTGTGTATGTGTTTAAAGTTTGTACCCATGCTAATGTGCACCATGTTCCAACGGAAGAGCTGGAGGCAAGCTACTAGTTAGTTTTCATTTTCTTTTTTCTTAAGAAGAATCTGTTGGTATTCAGTTGTACTTTTGTCCAATAAGATTGTTTTTTCACCTTTCTTACTCTTTAAAAGAGGTGCAAAAAGAGTTTATTTAAAAAATGGTGAGGCAGACTAAATAGTGCTTGGGCACTAACCTTTCCAGCATCGTATGTGTTAGAAGATAGGGGTTTTTGGTTTTGTTCTGTTTTTACATCAACTCCATTCTGCCTCTCAGATTTCTGTTTTCACTTGAAATTGTGGAAACATTTCCCAAGTATTCTGATTGAAATATTTGTTGTTGCTGTTGGGCATTGTATGTATTGAGGGCCTAGTCAGAGAAGCTGAATAATCACTGAAGTATGGTGTGAATTTACAAGAGCCTACTTAATTCATGCGACCTCTTGTATGTACCAAGAGCCTGTCTGCTCAGAATTAATCCAAGTCAATTCTTAAAGTGAATTAGTCAAGCTGTGAGCTAATCCTCTGTATTTACCTGCTTGTTCAGATAGGCAGCAACCTAAGTTGCTTTAAACTTGATGATTGAAAGGGGAAGGGTCGGACGGAAAGGTGATGAAGTCCTGAAGTTTTCTTCATCTCTCTCAGGGCATATTTCAGTAGTGCTTTGCATTTATAAATCTTGAATTCATAGAATGATCAGCATAAGCTACCCAATGCCAAGGCCCAGTGCTCTGATGCAGTTCTCTACCAAGCATCCCTGACAGCTGCTGCTGCTGTTCCCAGGGTATTTTAGGGAGTGTGTTACTTCTTGATCATCCATAAAAACTGTTCCACGGAATGTCCAACCAATTGAGTTGGCAGACTGTAGACAGCAGGGACCGTGATGCAGACTGTGAGGACAAGGAAGCCGTGTCAACCTCTGCCAAGAAACTAGTAACCAGCCCCAATTTTAGAGCAGGGATTCACAAATTCTATGTATTGTTCTGAGCACACCAGATACTTGCATGACGGACAAGAAGTAATTACCTTTCATTTGTCAACATCAGGATTTTTGTTGTCTTCAGCTATTGGGTTTGCTCCCCCTCCATTTTGACAAGATCAAAGGTAAGATCTTATTTCTAGGTCACTGCTGTCCATCAGATAAGTTTGTTTGTGGCCTTGGGAAAGAGCAGTCACATGAGAATAGGGAATTTAAATCCTGTCATTAAGATAATTCTTTCTTATTGTTAATTCTAAGTTCTTTCAAACTTCTTTCAGGATAACTTTGCAAAATACAGCACTGCAGAAAGTGTCTGGAGAACAGTCAGTTGAACCAATACTGATGCTGCATAAACATTTCTGAAGGAGCATGACTGTTATTTCTGGTTTGAGGTGTTGATAAATAGTTCCTGTGTTTGCATTGGTGGTGGCCTGAACCACATTAACCTATTGCCTTTTTTAATGTATTTAAGTCTTTAGTATATTTTCAGGAGTGGGGGAAATAGGTGGCAAATTGATATTTCAGATAAACTAAATTAAACTCCTGTTTGTGTATCATTGGTCATGGTGCATGTAGATCTATATTAAAGTGGTGCCTTAGAAATTTAGGATTTGGGGTTTGGCATGCTTGATTGTGAACTTCCTTGGCTTCAGCATTTCCAGAGTATTGTATTTTGTGGTGGCTTATTCTGCCTGAAGATTGAACATCTGTTTTGTGGATGTGGGGTAAAAAGGAAGTATTTGTTTTAAGGCTGGCCCTCCTCAAAACTGCTTAGAGAATTGTGACATTTTGTTATCATCCAGATGTTTTATTTATCTAGCAAAAGGATATTGCCTGAATGTTTAAATACAAACTTGTTTCAGAAGAGTGCCAGCCTATTTCTGCTTTTCTGAGTTTAAAAGAAAAGGTGGAGTTTACAAATGGAACGGCTGTTGCTGATCCATGGAAGTCTTGAATTGTATCACTTTGTTATTTCTTCTTGGAAACAAATACTAATTTTTTTTTTTTTGTAAGTTGTTGAGAAGATTAAGTTCTTGTTTCTTTTTCTGCTGAGGAGTGATAGTTAGAGAAAAGCATCCTGTTTTCTGATGTAGTGATTTATACTTCACTAGAACCATAATCATAAAATGGCTTGGAATAGACCTTAAAGATCATCTAGTTCCAGGCCCCCTGCCATGGATGGGGCACTTTCCCTAGACCAGGTTTCTCAGAGCCCCATCCTACCTGACCTTAGACACTTCCAGGGATAGGGCATCCACACCTTCCCTGGGTAACATGTGCCAGTGTCTTACCACCCTGACAGTAAAGGATTTCTTCCTAATATATAATCTAAATCTAATCTCTTTCAGTTTGAATCCATTCCCCCTCCTCTTGTCTCTACATGCTCTTGTCAAAAGTCCCTCTCTGTGTTTCTTGTGGGGTCCCTTCAGGTCCTGGTAGGCTGCGGCCTACCCTGCAGCCTTCTCTTTTCCATGCTGAACAATCCCAATTCCCTTTGACTTTTCCTATAGGAGAGGCGTTCCATCCCTCTAAACATCTTGGTGCCCTTCTCTGGACTCAGTCTAACAGGTCCATGTCCTTCCCGTGCTGGGACTTCAGACCTGGGTGCAGGGTTCCAGGTGGAGCAGAATCCCTTCTCTCCCCTGCTGGCCAGTCTGCTTTGGATGCAGCCCAGGACACATTTGGCTTTCTGGGCTATGAGTGCCCATGGCTGGCATGTCATGCCAGTGTCCAGCCTCTCATGCCCCAGCAGCCCCCAGTCCTGCTCACAGGGCTGCTCTTGATATGTTCATCCCCCAACCTGTGTTGATACTGGGAGTGCCCTGACCCAGGTGCAGCACCTTACCCCTGGTCTTGGTAAACCTCATGAGATTCCCACGGTCTCACTTCTCAAACTTGTCCAGATCCCCTTGGATGGTATCCTTCCCTTAGATGTGTCAACAACACCAATGAACTTGGTGTCATCTGCAAATTTGCTGAGGGTGCACTCTATCCCTGTGGCTATGTCATTAATAAAGTTGATACAAAAGTCTTTGCCCACTGTTATCTTCTTTAATGATATTGATTAGTAAGCAAAATAGTCATGAGACTATTTAGAGCTAAATTCTGTTCACTACTCTTTCAGTTCCAATGTTGAGAATAATTTTAATGAGCAGGACCTTACTCTGTCACTTTTTTTTTTTTTTTTTTGTAATAACAGAAGAGGACAAAAGCATTTGCTTCTTTCATACACATGTGCACATGAGGCAACAGTTAATAATGCATTTTAAATGATGAGCTGTCATGGTTACTTTGAAATTTTCTGCCTCTTAGTTAACTATTTCAAATTTCATTGTCAGTAGAACTAAACAAATTTGGAAGAGTTTCAGAAACTGTTTTGAAATTACTTCTTTTAGATGTATTTGGTACTATAGATGTCAGTATGATGAAAGTGTTTATTTTGAAAATGCAGTCATATGACAGCAGCCTCATTGTGGTTGTGCCATGAGAGACCAGCCATATTGTAGTGACTTGTTTACATAAAACTGAGCAGATTGGCATTATTCTCCTGGAGTTGGTGTATAGCTGCATTTTTCCTCTTTATTTTCTTGTGATTCTGGAGGTCTAAAGTAGTGGGATAATGTTGAAATTAGATGATTGCATGAATTGTTATTCTGGAGTCTTCCTAGATCATGTTGCTTTTACTCAAAATGCAAAAATTAAAAATTCACTTTCAGGGATATCTTACTGTTTCAGTACTTACCAATTAAAAAAAAAAAAATTGTAGAGCTGCTGCTGCAGTTGTTTCTTGAAGATGGTGCTGTGGCTAGTAGAGATGTTTTAAAACGGTTTTTGTGTGTCTGTATGTTTAGTGTGATTATTTTACACTGACCTGTTCATCATGTTGAAGAGGCTCCTAATACATCCCAAGAGACATGCATCTACCAGCCAACATCCCTTACATTCAAGCAGATGCTCACACTTTCCCCCCAGAGAGTGGGAAGAGGTTCTCCAGCCTTAATGAGTGGCAAAGGAACAATCATCTCTAAGCAATTCCTAACAGGCAAGCACTTATGGAAGTCATTAGGAGAAGCTAGGTAATGACTGAAGACTAAAGGATGTGTTGGCTTCAAAGGGCAAACTGCAGAAAATGAGAAAACTGAGGAAGCCATGCAGAATTTTTTTTTTTTTTTTTTGTGTGTGTGTGTGCTTTCAGACAAAGCTCAGCTTTTCAGAGAAGTAGGAGGCTTCAAGATGAGGTATCATTCTGGGTTTAAAAAACAGCAACAAAATGCTCCCCAAGAGATGGGTGTGGAATAAATACAATATGGAAATAATCAGGAAAGGAGGTTTAGCAAGTGAGAGAATTGCACAGGATGCTGCAAACTGACCTAGGTCAGGGAAGTATGGAAAGGACTCTGGAAAAGAGCAACTACATAAAATAAGTAGAAGTTCTGTCTGACTGTAAATGAGATTAAGGGCCTTAATCTGTAGCAGAAAAAAGGGAAACCTGTATTTAGCAAGGAAAAGGAGTATGATTTAGTTTTATGACAGTTTTAACAACAAAAGTTGAGATGTTAATAGAAAATTAGGAGTATGTCTCTTTTTTTTTTCTTTATTTTGGTAAATTTCTTTTCATCAATATGCAGAGAAACCTGATGTGCTGCTGCATCCCTTGTAGATTAGCCTGCTGCTGACCTGAGTCCAGTTTGCGTCATAACTGACATGATTTAGGGTGAATGTGTTCATGATTTCACATGTTACAATGTGAAATTATCTGTGTTTGTCCTTTCAAACTATGCTTTCTGTCACTTAATAAAATGTGACATTTTCTTCTCCCTCCAAAAACCCCAAAATAACAACACACACCCAAAAAAAAAAAAAAAAAACAAAAAAAAAAAAACCCAAAAAAAAACAAAAAAACAAACAAAAAAACAAAAA
>VWYO01013496.1:107818-134204 GCA_013400275.1 Rhadina sibilatrix
AATTTGGCTGGGACTGTTAATTTTGTGCAAGCTTCCAAACTGTTAGTGCATCTGCTGGGGCAAGAGAAATGGTAGTCTCTTTGCTGAGACATCAGAAATTTGATGGGGAGGTGGTGGGGAGTCTCATTAAATGGAAAAACTTTGCTCACTGTTGTTCAGAAGAACTTTAGGGCAAGTGTACAACAATGATCTGCACCATCTGTCTGGAAATCTCTCATATTTGTTTTCTGCTTCTTTTGTCCAATATTGAATCACAGCTATTACCTTCTTGCAGCTCTTTTAAGTACTGAACAGAGTGCAGGGGATTATCCTCATTTGCATGTACAACACTGGGGAACAGAGAGAGGGCAGAATTAGGAGAAAATTGTAAAGACCATAACTACTTCTGCTGAGGAACGCACTAAATGCAGGTAGCTCAGCTTGCAACCTGCAGACACTAAGCTACCTGTATTAACTATATTCCTCAAAAAAACTTAAATTAGTTTGGTGTGTCCTTATATTTTGGTGATGTCCTGGTTTTTGGTGAAGTAAGGTCAAGGGATCTGTCCAGGAAATTCAGTTTTTAGGTGTAAAATGGCAAGATAGACTGTCAATTTCCACTGGATGAAATCAGCAAAATAGCAGCTATGTACCCACCAGCCAGCAAGAAGGAAACACAGACTTTCTTAGGAATTATGGGTTTTTGGAGGATCTGTATTCCAGAGTAGAGTCAGATTATAAGCCCCCTCTATCAAGTGACATGGGAGAAGAATGATTTCAATCAAGCAGGATACTGAACAACAACAAGCTTTTGGACAAATTAAGCAGTAGATTGTTCATGCATCCCTTGGGCCAGTCAGGATGGAACAGGATGTAAAAGTGTGATCTCCACTGCAGCCAAGGGAGAATGGACCTTCCTGGAGTCTTTCCCAAGAAATACCTGGAGAGACCCAAGGACGTCCCCTGAGGGTTTCTGAAGTCAGCAATACAAAGGATCCAAGGCATCCTACACTCTGGCTGGAAAAACACATCTGGCAGCTTATGAAGGGGATCATTCTGCTTCAGAAGTGATTGGCACCAAAGTATAGCTCCTCCTGGCACCCTGGCTGCCCAGTGCTGGGCTGGATATGCAAAGGGAAAGCCCCTTCCACACTTCACGCCACTGATGTTACGTGGAGTAAGTGGGTTGCACTTGATCACACAGCAAGCTCAAATAGGAAATCCAAATCAACAGAAATCATCGTGGACTGGTACAAAAGCAAAAATTTCAGATTATCGTCAGAAGAGGAGAAGGAGGTAGTGGTGGCCTGGGCTGAGGAGGCCTTGCCATATAATCAGCTACCTGAAAATGAGAAGCTATATTCTCTCTTTACTGACAGTTTGTGCCATATCTTATTGATATGTCAAAAATGAAAAGCTGCTATGTGGAGTTTGATATGACAAGTTGCAAAGCCGTTGAGGGAAAAGTTGGATCAAGTCAGGTTGCAGAGCTTAAAGCCGTCCAGCTGGCTTTTGATATTGCTGAATGAGAGAAGTGGCCAGTGCTCTACCTCTGCACTGACTCGTGGATGGTGGCAAATGCTCTGTGGGGATTGCTGGAACCATGGAAAAAAGACAATTGAGGGAAACACACCAGGACTTCTGAGTTGTAGCAAGACATCTCTGCTTGGGTAGATGAGTTCCTGTAAAAGTGTGTGCTGTAGATGCACATGCACCTAAGAGTCAGGCTTGTGAAAAGCACTACAACAGTAGACAGGTGGATGAACTGCCAAGGTTGAAGTGTCTTGGTTGGATCTCGACTGGCAACAAGAATTACTTCTGGCTCAGTGGGCCCATGATGCCTCTGATCATCAGAGGAGAGATGCAACACACAGATGGGCTTGTAATCTGGGGGTGGATCTAGCCATGGAAATATCTCCCAGGTTATCCATGACTGTGAGACGTGTGCTGCCATCAAGCAGGCCAAGCGGGTCAAGCCCCTCTGGTACGGTGGACGGTGGTCCAAGTATAAGTATGGGGAGGCCTGGCAGATTGATTACATCACCCTGCCCCAAACCCGCCAAGGCAAGCGCTACGTACTGACCATGGAGGAAGCCACCACTGGGAGGCTGGAGAACTACCCTGTGCCTCACACCATTCTAGGCCTTGAAGAGCGAGTTATTTGGAGGCATGGCACCTCTGAGAGTATTGAGTCTGACAAAGGGACTCCTTTCAAAAATAGACACCTGGCCCAGAGAACACAGGATTGAGTGAGTTTATCATAGTCTATGCACCAGTCTCTGTGAAAATTGAACAGTGCAGTGGACTGCCAAAACCCACATTGAAAGCAATGGGTAGTGGGACCTTCAAACATTGGGATCTACATTTAGCAAAGGCTGCCTGGTTAGTTAACTCCAGAGGCTCTATTATTTGAGCTGGCCCTGCACAATCCAAATCTCCATCTACAAAGGGGTAAAGTCACTGTAGTGCATACAAAAAATGTGTAAGGGAAGACAGTTTGGATTAGTGCTGCCTCAAGAAAAGGCAAACCCATACATAGGATTTTGTTCAAGAACCTGAGTCCACCAGGTGGGTAATGCAGAGGGATGGGGAAACATGGTGTGTTTGCTTTTTTGGGTGAGAATAGTCTGTAATGTTAAATTAAATAATACTGGTTGCTGAATGACACTACCACTGTATGCCATAACTACCAAGGAAAAATGAGTATGGATGCTCCAGGCACACCAGTCAGGAGCTCCTCGTAGAGCCCACAATCATGGACAAAATGAACACAAGAGACATCTTGGAGGGACTGCCACTGGCTTTGGAAATGATATCTGTGTTTATGGGTATCAGTATATGTATGGGTGTAAAGTTGGAAGGTGTAGGACTGGGGCATGATGTAGGTGGCATAGAATAAGGGATGCATAGTGATTGGTTTTTGGCCAGGATGGAGTTAATTTTCTCACAGTAGCCATGAGAGGTCAGAGTCTGGAGCCCTGTGGATAGGTGGTTTTCCTATGCCACAAACATCACCATCACCATAGGGGGCAGGAAGTAAGGGAATCTTGCTTCCAAGAAAGAGGGAGGGCTCACAGTCGGGAAGAAAAACATGGGCACAGAGGGTCTGTGCGTGGTTCATTGTCTCAGGGACAGCATGGCACCAGGTTGGTCTTTGAGCACTTCTATGTGTAAATCATCTTCTTTATGTATACTTAATGTTACTAATATTGTTGCTGTTACTGTTCGTATTCTTACCTCATTGCTGTTTCCAGTAAATTTTTCTTATCTCAATTTGGAACAGCGGAAAAACACTTGTGCTCGCTATCACTTCAACAAGTAGTAAAATGAAATGCTGGGCAGGACAAATTGTTGCTATTGCTTTTCCCTGGATGGCGTTCATTTTTCTTGTGACTGGTGAGGCTGCCAGGGGGGATGATACATTTATTTGTGAGCTGAATGAATTAATTGCAAGCAGGATTGTTTAGTGAAGGCTGCCAGAGGTGAGTGATGCCAAATGAATACTTTCAGATGGCAAAAATTCAGATGTGACATCTGGAAGTATGACATTTGTTTGAGATCTTTTTCTTACTTTCTCACCTTTTTTACTTGGTGTTCAAGTGTTTTATTTTCTTTGATGAGCTTACAGGACTTATCCATCTGGGATCAATTAGTACTTTACACTGTAAGCTGAACAGACTTCAGAGTTTTTGTCTTACTTTTTCAGACTCTTTTTCTTTATGATGCTGCCTAGTAAAAATGTTTGTTTTCTCTCCTTTTTGTATGACAGGATTCTAAGCATACTTTTGGTTTTGATTTAGACAGTATTCCCTAAAGTCAGCTTCAACTGTAATTTTTTTTGCACCTTCATTACCCAAAAATGGCAGCATTTCAGGATTAAGAGAAGATTTTAAAAGAAACTAATAATGACTTGCTGTAAGATTGGTGCAGTGACACTGCTGCTTTTAAGCATGTCATGAGAAGAACAGAAAAAAATGTCCTCTGAGATCTTATTGAAGTTACGGTTGCAACATGTCACAAGACATTGATGAGATATGTTGGTTGAGGACTTTCAGTGATTACTGAAAATTACTGCAGATGCTTCCCTAAGTCAGAATTCCAAGCTGATGCTATCTGTTTCCCTCATCTGGCCATAGAAAAATTAGGGGATTTCAGAAAATTAGTTTAACTTTTTGAAAGAAAACAGGAAGCCTGAAGAGCTTTGCATTTGTTATTTTACTTTGTGAAGACTATCTTGGAGAGATGCTACGTCTCCATTTTCTACCCTCCCCATGAGTAGAAGAGAAGAAATTTGGAGCAGGGAGTGGAAAGAATGAAAGGCTATTAGCAAGAACTGAGTAGGAAAGAATAGGGGTCACTGGAAAGCTCTATAAAGATGGAAAAAGTGATCCTAGAGTTTGGAAGATGAGACAGCTACATGTGACGTAAGGCATGTGGGGATGTGTTGAAATGTGAAGCAGGCATTTCAAGATGATGCTTTTTAAGAAGGAGGAATAATTTCCACAGTGGCGTGCAAAGGCTGAGTTTAAATTAACAAGACAGAAAAAAAAAGACATAACTGAATCAGTAAAGCATGTGGAGCATAACTTTCCTACAGCAGTTATCTGTTCTTTCTTGGCTTGGTAAATATTGGTTGCCTTTGAAAAAATGAATTTATGGCCAGGAAAGTTACTGGCGTTGTTAAAGCATGGCCTCAGTTTGAAAAATACCATTGAAGTTTGGAATAATTTTTGGTATGTTTATTAGATGCTGATTACACTTTGCACGAGTAGATTTCTGCTATGACTTGCAGAATAAGAAGTGATAGATGAAGATAGCAAGAGGTGACTCTCCAAAATCCTTTCTGTGGTGACTGATTTGTGGGTTGTGTTGTATATGTCTCGTCTCACTAAGGTAGTCTTAGTCTAGAATTTTTTAATGGGATTAATATCTTGGGCATTTATAGAGGTTGCCCCTCCACCTGTTTGTTTTGCACATAAGAGTAGAAAAAGAAAAGAACATGTCTGTGGAAGTTGGACTGACCTTGATAAGCATGATAGCTATGTAGATAACTTCATTCAATTGAATCTATTTAATCAATTCAATTGATTAAATTTTATAGTTTGGTATATTTGTGTACTGCAAATCTGTGACTACTTGAAAAAAAAGAGGTGCCATATTTTTAAGTCATAATGTGTAAGTTCTTTTTCTTAACAAAGAGGAAAAGTTCATGTGATCACTGAACTGAGAGAAAAAATGTATCCTGAATTACAGCAAGTAATTCTATGAATATTCTTTTGTGGGGATTTTCTTTTTTCTTTTGTTGTGGGAGTAAGACAGTTCCAATGTTCTGTAGGTGACCATATGACCTTGCAAAAGAAAAGAGGTCTGTGCATTAGCCTTCTTCTGGTTTCCGTTTGTGTGAGTCTAGTTTGTGTTGTCAAGTGAATTTTTTTCCTGTCCTGGATCAAATTCCAGTATGCCTTTTGAAACTTCTCCTGCAAATCTGTTGTGAGTGGTTATGTCAGCAAGTGGGGCTGTACAAACTCAGACTGGTTTTGCAGCAGCCCAGGGTCTTGGTTGTTGACTGCCTACCCAGTTCTCTTGTTATTCTCAACAGGTTTTTTTTCTCTCCTGTTAGGAGTAAATATCAGTATGACTAGAGTCTGAGGAAGGGCTTCTGTGTTCCTACCAAGAGCTTGCTGGTGCAGAGGAACAGTGCAAGGACATCAGGGGCATTTTGAGCTGCCATGGATATCCCCACCGATTTGGTGCCGTCATCCATGATGTCCCAACCTGAGCTGATTGAGGTGAGTAGACCACAGTGAGACTCTAGCAGGTAACTGATTAAACCTTTTTCTTATTTCCCCATTGAATCCTAGCTTTTTCTCCTCTCTCATTTTGAGTAATCAGGGGAATTTTCTGGAAATAGTACATTAAAGACACTCATCACTTACTAAGAGTGTTGTTATAATTTGACACATGGCATTGCTGTGCTATAGTACTATTTGTAGAAGAAAATATATGGCAAAATATGATCTTTATTGACTCCATGTAGGTGATCACTGCACTACAGCTTGTTTTTTACTGTGTTTAATAAATACAAAACAGAGGCTGTAATGTGGATAATTTGGAATAACACCAAGGGAATTTTCAGGTTCAGTGTTCTTATCAGGAAAGTTTTAAGTGAAAAGCAGCAGTAAAATTAATAACACATTTAGCATTACTAACACAATAATCTTGCTTCCATGAAACCACTGTGTGTTTCAGACTCATTTATAAAAGTGATTTCTTAAATTTATGTGCTGAACACCAAGTACTTGAGTATTCTGGTAGTGTAAAAACTACAAACAGAAAAGGAGATGCTCCTAACAGTCAAGATTTCATTTCAGAAAAGCATTTTCAAAGTCCTTTTAACTTGACAGTGCATGTTGCAACTTAAACATTTAAGGATATGTCTTTTACCAAAAAAGGCACCACAATAATTCAGGTAGATATCAGAAAAATTGGACATCCAGTGTTTATTTTCCTTGTTTTTTTGTTATTCTTGTTTGCTGTGTATTATTTGGCTCAGGAGACTATAGTTCTCAGCAATATTCACTAAGAAGTGCTGTATTTCAAAGATCCCTAGACTCTGTGAATTTAGGAAAAAAACATGTCCACTACTGGGTGATAATATGATAGGAGCTAAATCCAGAGTCTGCTTTTGAGAGACTTCCTAGCACTACTCTTCCTCCTGTGTTTCAAATGGAGAACTAGTGTGTTTTTGTTGCATTTTGAGTCTCTGTTAAGGTTCCAGAAGGATTTTGGTTTTTTACAGCACAGCAGAACACTTGATAGGAGGTGAGTGCTGCATACCTGTGTCCGAGGTTGCATAGCTACTTTCAGACTCCTCTCCCTTTGTGGGGAAAGGTTCCTGCAGGCCATCACCACACATTTTCACCCGTCTTTGTGGGTTGCCTCTTCAGAGCCTTCTTTATGTATGAGTGTAGTGGCTTGGCCTTGGCTGAGCACCAGCTGCCCATCAAGCTGCTCTATCAATCCCCTTCCCAGTGGAACAGGGAAGAGAAAATAATATGGAAAACAACTTGAAGGCTGACATAAGGCACTTTACTGAACCAAAAAAAAAGTGAAAATTTGTGTGTCTGTATAAGCGAACGGAAAAATAAATTAATCTCATTCCCATCAGTGAGTGCTGCTCAGTCACTTTCTGGGAAGCAGGGCTTCAGCATGTGGAGCAGCTGCTCTGGAAGGCAAACAGTGTAAAATAACTGATGCCTCCCATTCCTCCTCCTGACCTCCCTCAACTTTTATATCTGAGCTGACATCATATGCCATGGAATATTGCTTTGGTCACTTTGGCTCAGCAGGCCTGGTTGTGTCCCCTCCCAGGATCTTGCCAACCGCCAGGCCCCTTGATGGAGGGAGAAATGTTGGAGAGACAGTGCTGATGCTGGGCCAGTGCTGCTCAGCAATAGCCAAGACACTGCTGTGTTATCAGCACCTTTCCAACTATCAATGCAAAGTGCAGCAGCACTGCGGGGGCTCTTATGGGGAATGAGTTGCTGCTCAGACACACCCAATATAATCTCCATGCCTCATTCTATACCATTTATGTCACACTCAGATGCCATATAATTCATGTATTTTCTGACTTGTATTTATTTCACGTATCTTCCTTTGTGTTTATTTCTCATGACTGGAACCCCTTCTTACCTACACATACAACTCAAACTAGATCCTTAAACCATCTCTCTACCGAACATACATTTTCATTAACTGCTGTCCCCTACTCTTTCAGAGATATTATTTTCTAGTTTCATGGGCTTCCTTCATCCCTCCAGATCTCCAATCCATCAGGGGATTGGTCAGGACAGAAGTGGTATACTTGTTCATTGGGCACCAGCACCAGCCTGGTCTGAGTTACCATCACATTCTCCATGCTCCTCATAAAATTCATTCTTAGTCAATTCCTGTCACTCCTGCTACTTTTGTTTCCTGCAACATACAACTTACACCACAGTATATTTTCCTCCAGGATTAAATCTCCTTGAGGCATACACCATGTCTCCCCATCCTTCTGCATTCACCACCAAGTCATTACCCACTAAGTACTCCTAGGTCCATGGGCAAAGGCAATCCCACAAATGGGTTGGGAGGAAAAACCCAAACTGACTTCCCCAGCCACTTCCCTGTGTTTCCCACAGTCCAAAGGGATTTTGTTTGGGCAGGACCAGGGCAGTCAGCAGATCCCCTAGTGTTAGCCAACCAAATGGCTTCTGCTAGATTTGCCTCCCAGTGCTTCCATGCCCCATTACCTAATACTCTTAACATGGTTTTCAGCAGTCCTCAAAACCTCTGAATCTTCCCAGAGGCTCCTGGGTGATAAGGGATGTGATCTATCCACACAGTGTTTCTTTGCCCGAGACTTTGCGGCAAAAAGCTCAAGGCATATTTGGGAAAATTTTTTTGTTTCATTGACTTCTTTGACTTCATTCACTTCATGTTGTGAATGCTGTCCCCTAACTATTTTCTATTTCAGATTCCAGCTATGGACAGGTAAACTACCTTGAAACTTATCATTCATTTTCACACATGACTAGGATGCCTGCAGTCCTAGTCATTTCTTGTGTCTGGTAACAAGATACCAGAGGTGGAAAAGAAGAGAGGAGATTTGAATAAATTAGTGCTTTGGGAGGGTATGAAGAAACATGACAAGCAAGCGTGTTGCTTCAATAGAGGGCTGTAGAGAAGCATCAGAAGCAGGTCCTATCCTAACACACTAGCTGCAAGAATATTTAAGGCAGTATTAACAATTTCACATCTTCATCCAGAAGTTACTTGCAAAAATTTTTTAAAAATGTGAGGCTTTTGCTACCTGACTCAGAGTATAAATATTGGGAAAATACCATTTGCTGCTAAATTAACAGGAACTTCTCTTATTGTGGTTCCAAAATGAGCAGCTGTAAGATTGAAGTCCAAGCAAAAACCTATCAGAAGGAGCTCTGACTTAAAAAAAAGGTCTTGTTGAGCTCTCTGAGATTCTCTCCCAGGGGAAATAAGCTTGTTTGCCTAGTGCAGTTAAAGGACTGATGAAAAACAAAGGAGTATTTACTACTGCAATGGATAAACATTGTATACATATACAAGTATACAAAATAGATAGTATTTACTTCTGAGTAGAAATTGACGTAATGTGAAGGAAGCCAACTATGCTGGCAATGCCAAAGGGAAGTTTAAAGGTAAGGATTAAAAAAAAAAAAAAAAAGAAAAAAAAAAAGAAAAGAAAAGAAAATTTAAAGGAAATTAGCAAAAGTCTTCTTCTTGCAACTAAGATGCCATGTAGCTCATGCAAAAGGCATGCAAAGTTACTTCCAAGTTTAAAAAAAATCCTTCCTTAAAACACTAGTCTCTAAATTATTTCTGCAGCACACTGTGGCATCTCCTCAATTTCAAAAGGCAAAATAATGTCCTCTGGGGGAAAAAAAAAAATAAATAATCAATGTTGTTTTCTAAACTGTATCCAAAAATTCATTCCAAACATGAAAGGCAAAAGCCCAAGTATGAAAAGTGCTTTACTTCAATATTTAATCTCTCTACATACATATCTGAATGTGTCCTTGTCTGTTAAAAAGGTCTTCCTTACTCTCAGAAACATATACATGCCTCCCAACAGATTGTCTGGAGATGTTATTCTTCTATATATGATTGAAGGCTTATCAACTGTCATATCCACAATGATTTACTGAAATCTGTGGGTATTCATGCAAGCATTTAAGTTTTCTCATACAGATACCTATTTTGGGCCTACTTTTACAACATGAGGATAAGAGATTGGTATTTTTTCTACCACAGTCTCCTACGCTGAGGTACCAGTCTTTCCTTTGCTTCTTGTTGTCATTCCTTTTTGGCTCCCAAGTCAAATCTCATTGAAACGCAGTTTCTAAAACTTGAATGTGAAGGGAGACCTTTAGATTACTAATCAATGACCAGAATCATCTATATATTTCTAGTCTTTGGGCTAGTGGTTTAAGTCCAGGAAGAATTTATTCAGCAAAAACTCCCTGCAGATCCAGGATATGTGCATTTATTCAACACAACAGAAAGGTGACCATGCTGATCATCAAGTCCTTTACAAGTGACAGCTTTTCTTCAGCTCATTCTGACACTACAACCGCTCTTATTCTCCTTTTGAGAAGCCATTTGTCCTGAACAACAATCCCTAGGTACAAACAAATATGAAACATGCTGCAGTCAAGCAAACTACCTGACTGAAATCTTGGAATAGAAGGTGGTGGCTAGGTTTCCAATATAGTGGGGGTTGGCATATTGACTGCATTGGATCATTGCCACAAATATACCAGAGCAAGAGCTACATACTCACCATAGTAGAGGGAACAGCTCTGGGTCTGGAAACATACCCTGTAAACCATTGCACTGTTTGGAACACCATCTCAGGCCTTAAGAGACACATTTTGTTAGCAACATTCTACACCAGAGGGAATTGAATCAGACAATGGGACTCATTTTCAAATTAACCTCATGAAGTCTCGGGCAAAGAAACACTGTGTGGATAGATCACATCCCTTATCACCCAGGAGCCTCTGGGAAGATTCAGAGGTTTTGAGGACTGCTGAAAACCATGTTAAGAGTATTAGGTAATGGGGCATGGAAGCACTGGGAGGCAAATCTAGCAGAAGCCATTTGGTTGGCTAACACTAGGGGATCTGCTGACTGCCCTGGTCCTGCCCAAACAAAATCCCTTTGGACTGTGGGAAACACAGGGAAGTGGCTGGGGAAGTCAGTGTGGGTTTTTCCTCCCAACCCATTTGTGGGTTTGCCTTTGCCCATGGACCTAGGAGTACTTAGTGGGTAATGACTTGGTGGTGAATGCAGAAGGATGGGGAGACATGGTGTATGCCTCAAGGAGATTTAATCCTGGAGGAAAATATGCTGTGGTGTAAGTTGTATGTTGCAGGAAGCAAAGTAGCAGGAGTGACATGAACTTCATTGTAAAGCAAAAAAGATCTCTAATTAATCACAGTAAATCACAATCTACTGATTTCTAATTAGATAACCTTTTCTGTTCTTAGAGAGAAATAAAACATAACAGATCTTTTTGATTTTTAATTTGGAGATATTTTGTATAGATATTATGACTTCATACCTCAAATATGAATAAGTAAAATGATCTCACAGAAACCTGACTAGTCTGACAATACATTAAACAAAGTTAAATAATTCTGTAAGAAGCATTTAGCATCCCAGAGGGCTTTGCTGTTTTCAAAAAAAAAGAAACATCAGAAGTGGTGACCCATACTGATGAAAGTAGTCTCTGAAGTGATTAGTAGTTTCTCTCTTTGTGAATGGCATGAGTTGAATTCTGTTATAAAAGCTTTGAAGAAGTAATGATTTGAGCTCCAGTTACTTAATGAACTAGGGACTTCCAGCAGTGCCTCAGAAATGCTTAAAACAAGAAAACAACAAAAATTCATCATACTCTCTTTGCTTTTGCCAGCAGTGGATTCTACCAGCCAAATACTAGAAGCAAATGAGTACGTTTAAGTAACTGCCTTGCAGCTGTTCCAGGGAGAAATTCAGAGCAGTTTCTGTTAGAATGGCCTTTCATGAGCAGAGCCAAAAACTACTTCTCTCACTCTGTACCACTGAATACATCTCTATTTTCTCCTTGTTTTGTTTGAATTGGAGTGGAAGAGATTTAAACTACTATTGCCACAGAATGGTTATCCTTCTCGTAATATGCTTGAGAACAGGCTGCAGTGGGCTGGCATAGCTCTTGTCACCCTTTTCCCCAGTGAAGTGCAACACAATTTGCATTTTGGATTTGGTGCCCGAGTTTCTGCAGCAACAAGTGTGTGGATTTTTTTGTCCCCCTTGAGCTGAATAAACAAATTAGCCTTGTTACCAAAACAGGCCTCTGGTTGTGGTAAATTCACCAAACAAGAGAACAAAAGGAAATGGTGAGTCTAGAAACAACAATTTGTGATTAGAAGTTTATCCACCCAGTTACAGACATCATAGGGAAAACTGAAAATACCAGTACACTTCTTTTAAATTTTATTTTACTAGATGAGATTACTGGAGGTTCAAAATACAGCTCCTTTTTTTTTTTAAAGTGAACCAATACTGCCTTAAAGGCAGCTGCTCAGTAATGTGTGAACTAGTTAGTTATAGAGACCCCATTGTTTCTAAAGCACTGAGACAAAGATTTTTCTGTATTCTGTTTATATATTTCACAAAAATTTCAATATATTAAAGCAAAAGAAACCCAAATTGTCTAATATATATTTAATTTTAAAAATGTATGTACAATAGGAATAGTCCTATTTGCATCTATAAATCTCTGTTTCCAGTCCCAAAATGAAACTTGCTATGCTCATTGACATAAGAATTTTTGCTTATAGGCTAGACTCTCCCAAGTGCTCACATTGCTGGTTTGCTTGGTGAGGAGCAATGGGAGATGTGCCCTAGTGGTGGAAGCAGCCCTAGTGTAGCCCACAGTATTTTTTTCAGCATAAAATTGCCATCTTTGAGCTGCTGTAGCCAATAATTAACTCACATCTTGGTTTACTAACTGGGCCTAAAGGATGCACGTTGTTAATCATTACGCATAAAACTCATTTGGGAGGTTATCGGTGCAGATTTTTTTTCCCTTCTCACTGCTTCCACTCTGTCTTCTGACGTGCTCTGTGTGCTGCACCTCTCTCCAGAAAACCCCTCCCAAGGTGGGGGTATTCAATAAAGGTCTGTCCTGCACTGCACTCATCCTCACAGCAGTTTGGATATCTGTCTGTGATGTTCAGGTTGAGGGTAAAGCAGGTGGGCAAGTAGGGGTGAACTGAGCAAGGTATTGGAGCAGCCCAATCAGCATCATGGCAAAGACATTTTCTGAAGGTATAAGAGGTGGAATATTTCAGTCACTGAATGAGATGATGGAATATAATTGTCTTCCTGTGTCTCCCACAAAGCCACGAAGTGTTGAACCTGTGCCCATGTTTGGCTAGTGTTTGTGAAGCTCAGCTCATCATGAAAGCTACCTCAAAGGAAAAGAAGTTTTACGAGCTTTGCAGAAGCCCTTTCTATACTTTGGACTTAAGTACCCAATTTGGGCTCAACATGCTCTACCTGTGCCACAGAAAATTACTTTAGTTTTGCAATATCTCCACATTACAATGGGCATCTCCCTTTGAGAGGAGCTGGGAAGGCAGGGATGAGATGGCAGAGAAAAAATAAATCCTTAGTAATCAACATATATAAGCCATTCTAGGAATGTAAATGAGAGTGTGATGATGTAGAACGATGCCCTGATTCAGGCTTCATTTCCCCCTCTACTGGAAAACTTTTCTATGAACATTTATGTAGTACTTGTGAGGGACACAGCTTATATGAAAATGCTGGATCTGTGGAAAGGGAGCAACAATACAACAGTGTGTGAATTGCTGGCTAAGTTGTGGATGGATGAGATCACTCTGGTTTGTTTTTTTTTTTTTTTTTTNCTTTTAGCTTTTGATTTCTTAAATCCTCTTTTTCTTCCAGAATTTTGGATGGTCAACAAGCTCCTTGGTTTTATAGCCAATCTGTGAAGGTCATAATCATAGTTAATCAATGGGATCTGTGTCACTTGTGAATTATACCTTCCAAGAGTAAAACTGTCTCTTTTCACACCACTTGCTGGTGGCTGAGTCTCTTGTCAGCTCTGAGACTCTGTAGTAATACAGTCTGCTACAAAATCATCCTAAAAATTATTAGATGCACTAACTTGCTGCATGATCCTTAAGTAACTTTTTGCTTTAGGATTTTTAATAACATTAAAGACATCCCCTTGTAGAGATATTAATTTCATCCTGTCTTGTCAGCTTTATGAAGGGCAAAATGAACCTAGTGAAATGAAGTTACCTGCTGTGACAGAACCACTCCATCTTATTATACAAGTTTATCCTTAAGTCTGTTGAATTGTTACTTTGGGAGATGCAATTCGGAAAAGGAGGAGCCATTCTATGTTGGTGATCATGTCTATGTTCATATTTTCATTGTGCAGATGAAAACTATGTCTGTGCATAAAGCTATAATGGATCAGGACCCTTGTCTTGTGAGTTCATGATTTTTTTTTACTTCTACTTTTATTCCTTTTTTCATTCCTTTTAAAGGAAACACATCTTTTCCACTTTATTTTAAAGCTTTTCTTTTGTATTCTGCAGCTTGAAAGGTAGTCTATGTTTTTCATTAGGTAATGGACGACTGGTTTTGCAAATTGGATTTTTTTTCTCATCTGTTGCAACTTTACTTTTGTAAAGCCCATGTTTAGTAGTTGTGGGTTAATGAAGTATTTACATATTGATTCAATTATGCCTATACTTACTTTCTTATCCTTATTTTAAAGATATTTACTTTATACCCCTCTTTGTGGATTTTGAAGTTGGTAGTCCCCTAAAGTTTTTCAGCTTGACTCCGTGTATGATGGTAAACTTAAAGTATTTACCTAAGCTGAAAGCATTGGTACTGATTTCCATTCACTGGTGCACTAAATGTAAAGACATACGACAGTTATTACAGTTTTGTAGTCTTACTTTACCACACCAATATTAGAAAAATGAATTGCTTTTCATCTCCTCTGTGTTCTGGGTAAGAAAACAGCAGCACATGGGTGTTAATTCAGCAAAAGACAAAAAAAGAGAGGAGCAGAGTGTGTTTGGAGAGTTTGGGGTTAAGATATTTTCTGGATATGGACTCTTTTTTTTTGGCTTACAAGTTTGAAAAGTGCTGCAAAAGTCAGACCTTAGTATTCAAAGTATGTTCTGGTCTGTGTCTCTCAACAAGAAATAGATGCACCCATGGGTACTGGGGGTGGGGAGATGGTGGCTTGCCTTTTTTTGTTTCGTGGATCAAGGAACTCTACAAACTCTGAGATTGTAGAGGGGTTTGTAAAGTGATCGTCTTCCCCTCAGGCACCTTGTGCTAATTGATGCTTTGTTTAGGCAAGATTAATCCATAGTATTTTAAAACTTCTTTTAAAAACTGGGTTTTTTCCACCCCAAGCATCTCTCTATTCACAGCCCTTACCAGGTGAGCAGCCCTTACCGGGTGAGTTGTCATTCATGATGGAGCTGGCAGGATCCAGAGATCCCCTCTCACCTTCAGCTCCAGGCAGACAGTGTGTTCTCCAGCCTTGTCTCTGCCCCCGGAGGGGCAGGTAGTAGTGGGCTGCTCTCTCAATGACATCCAATGGTCAAGCTGCTGTGGATCCAAATCTTCACCCTATTCTTTAGGGTGTGATGCACAGATGGGCAGAAGCAAGATGAATCTGGCACAAAACATGGGAAAGCTTACATGTGCTCTTCTTCCCAGTGTTCCCACTGGTGCCCCTGTGGTGTGATCCCATACAACCAGAAGAGAGGAGACAACCAGGCAAATAATGCCTGAAAAGGCAAGGTGAATTGAATGACTAATTGCTGAAGAAGAGTGAATTTTGTTTATTAAGTCCTGGTGCCAAAGTTCCTGGTCTGTGTGCACTGTGCTGTGGTTATAACCATGTCTTGTGATATTAAGAGATTTAATTCCATGTACTCATGATTTTCTGCTTCTTTGATTTGGGACAACTGTATCTTGGGTCATCTTCATATGGTGAGAGGAGACTTTGCTTTTAGCCTACTTTTCCTCCATTTTTCTTCACCTGTCTTGTTGGTTAATAACTCAAATGTTTACTTCTTCCACACAGATGCATCCTAGAGGTTTAGTTAGCATGGGCAATTTGCAGTTCGGTATGTTTTAAACTTCTGTTGAGATATACTGAATGGATGAGGTAAATCTCTGGGCACCACACATCTGGCTTACACAGGCAGTGAAACACACTGAGTGAAACTTCAGGAAATTAAAATATAAACTTCCCTGCCCCTTTTCCTGCAGGGGCAGGAGAGGGGATGGGGTCTGCCTGCTTGCATGTGCCTTTGTGGTATGTTAACACTTTGAGTACTGAGAGATACAGTGCATTTCTCTCCTGTTTGAGCCTTTCCAATCAGCATCACAGCTAAATGTGATGCCTTGGGATTTTTCTGTTTGTGACCTGTGAGGTCAAAACCTTCATTTAAGATATACACTGGCATCCGAGAAACTGATCATCTGGAAGTCGCCTCTTTGAACTTTTGCCAGCAACTATCTCATCTTCTCTTCTTTCCCTTGTCGGGGGCGGGGGCAGTGGGGAGGGAGGTGTGTCTGAAAAGATTACTTTTACAGGAGATCCCAGGTTTTAGATTAGAAGGCCTTAAAAAAC
This sequence comes from Rhadina sibilatrix, assembly GCA_013400275.1. Lineage (NCBI taxonomy): Eukaryota > Metazoa > Chordata > Aves > Passeriformes > Phylloscopidae > Rhadina > Rhadina sibilatrix. The sequence continues at coordinate 124,065 of VWYO01013496.1, forward strand.
AAAACTTCTCCAAAATCCCTTACATTCTGATGAATGAACACAGCATGTTGTTTTTCTGTATTTAAAATGAGAGAAGCAGCAAGTGAGCCTCATGCTAACTTCTCTGAGATTGCTCAAGTGCTGTCCTGCTTTTGAATTGAACAAGTGTAGCTTTGTAGCATTTTGCATACTCTTATATGTGTACATATATTCCACCTTGGCTTGGCATTTTGTGAATAAGTAATATTTTTTGTCAAATTTTGTTTCAGAGTTCAAACAAAAAGGTAGGGGAGAATAACACACAATCAGGGAATAATTCACAGTTTAAGTCCATGTGCAAAACAAAAATACAAAGAAAAAAAAAAGGAAAAAGAAAGTAATAATACCTGCCACACTTAAAATTTCTGAATTAAAAATATGTGTTTTTCCAGGTGTACTGGCCTCTTTCCACAGGAGCAACAGTGGAGCAGAAATCATTACATGTGGGCAGCAGATATATGAAAGAAAATAACAGAGTGACAAATACACAGGCAAAGAGAATTTATTCAAGATCACAAATACCCATTAAATCCTGCATCCAGATATTTCTACAGAGACTAAAAATCCTGTGCATTACATAATTAATGCAGATGTTGGCAAGCTTTTATAAGGGCCACTAATTCATTCATATGACTTCCTCTCTCCCTCAAGGGTTTTTATACTTGACCTGTTATTGCTACAAGGTCTTTAACCAAAGAATTAAAGCCAGATGTCTTTTAGCTAGGTCTCCTTTTGTTAAAAGCCCCTTATAAATATTTTTTTTATATATATGCAGCAGATCCTACATGAGGACTTCTAAAATTTCTTAAATAATTAAGACTAAAAGGCTTCAAACCCAAGGGTTGATGTATCCTAAAGGAACAATAAAAGTATTATACTCACTGTGCTGAGAAATACTATTTACTCTAACATTTTATTATCCTCGGCTTGCAAATGTTTCTGGTCAATATTTAGGCTGGAGGTAAAATCTTTCTTAAAAGACCTTTTTCTTTAACATAAATTTAAATGTTATGTACTCCATTTGGGATATAGGTGGAAAGTTTTGCATATTACTTTATTGGAATTGGCTTAATTGCATTGACAAATGTAGAAATGAAAAGAAACAGAAACAGCTTTGGGTAATTCTAAGGAGATCTTTATCAGATACTATTTTCACTTGAGTCAAGTTACAAATTCTGTTTCCCAATATTGTACTTTTTTCCTTTTCAACCAGAAGGTTAAGTTAGCTGTAGCACTTTCTGCAGAGTAACTGTAGCTGTCCAAAACATATGGTTTACTTTGTATATTTTAATGGGAAGAAATTACTCCCTAAAAGTTGGTGTTGTTGATCTGTTCCTTGATTGGGCTTCTTACCTGCATTGCTAAAACTGGTCCTGTTTTTGTGAAGATTCAACTTTAGTTGATAGAGTTCCAGAGCTATAAAAGCAGAGAGGCCAAGGCAGGTCTTACTTATAGAGACTTTTTTGTCATATGTTTCTTGGTTTAATTTTTTTAATTATTGTTTTTATATTTTTGCTGTTTACCCATGCCAAACAAGGAACCAGGATGTTATTCAGAGGAGTTTCTTTTCTTAAGGTTTGCCTTTTGGGAATTGCTCCTTGAGTAATTGAATGGAACTGAGAAAGGAAACTCATTAAACATTTTCTTGTAAGCCAACAGTTTTATCCAAAACTTCCACATTCTGGTGGAATATGGGCTTGTTTGTTGCCCCCCTAGCTGTTCTCAGTGGAGTAACCTGCAAAGAAAATTGATCATGTGTTCTCTGACATAGCCATGACAATATTTAATGCAGGAAATAAGGTTGGATGCTTTTAACACTAGTTAAGCCAAATATTACTTTCCTTATTTCTTGGCTCACTCCTATTTCAAATTGGAATAAGTCAGTTCTAGTGAGTTATATTTAAAAGCATTGTATATTTCAAACCATTTCTAGAAACATGGCTGGTGCTCATAGAAATGCGAAGTCATGCTTCCTTTATTGTTCATAAAAACACTTTTTATGGACATACATCATCCCTGGTAATTCACGGTCTCAGAGCATACTGACAATATTTAGGGTGTTCTTTCCACATTTTAAGACAGGACAAGAAGGAATACACATGATTGGGAAAATGGAATGAGTTAAAACCTTCTCAGAAATGTCATGCACATTACCTCCCCTTTGAAGAGCTATTCTTCTACTACAGTGAAACAACAGTTTTGTGCACTGATAACATAAATAAGGTGCCCAGCAGAGTTAATTTTTCTTAATTATTAATTGCATGTCTTTCCCTTTAACTGAATCTCTCAGCAGGTCTGCTTGGCCAGAAGCTCATTTTCTATGTGATTTTCAACTACATCAGAAATCATGCTGGCTCCCAGAGCAGATGAAACTGTTCCTGGTTATTTCTAATCTGGTTGCTGTTACTAGATTCCTCAGAGCAATTGTTTGTGAGTTGTGGAATGCCATTTGGTCTGAAAAATAAATTTGTTCTGAAGTGTGTTCCTTTCCTGTCCCCTCCCTGCTCTTTGTGTATGTCTCATCCATGAAGGCAATCATATGTTTTCAGTTCTGATGTCATTCTGTTTTTTTTTTTCTCTCTCTTTTTTTTCCCTCTTCTTTCAGTCCACAGCCATGAGTGAACCACAATGCTACTACAATGAAACCATTGCCTTCTTTTATAACCGAAGTGGAAAATATCTAGCCACTGAATGGAACACTGTCAGCAAGCTTGTAATGGGACTGGGGATTACCGTCTGCATCTTCATAATGCTGGCCAACCTCTTGGTTATGGTGGCTATTTATGTCAATCGCAGATTCCACTTTCCTATTTATTACTTAATGGCCAACTTAGCTGCTGCAGACTTTTTTGCAGGGCTGGCCTACTTTTACTTAATGTTCAACACAGGACCCAACACTAGAAGACTGACTGTAAGCACCTGGCTTCTCCGTCAGGGTCTCATTGATACCAGTCTGACAGCCTCTGTAGCCAATTTGTTGGCCATTGCCATTGAGCGGCACATCACAGTTTTCCGAATGCAGCTGCATACTCGGATGAGCAACCGCCGAGTGGTCGTTGTAATTGTTGTTATCTGGACTATGGCCATCGTCATGGGTGCCATACCAAGTGTCGGATGGAACTGTATTTGTGATATCACTCACTGCTCCAACATGGCACCGCTCTATAGTGACTCCTACCTGGTCTTCTGGGCTATTTTCAACCTGGTCACTTTTGTGGTCATGGTGGTCCTGTATGCTCACATCTTTGGGTACGTTCGCCAAAGGACTATGAGAATGTCCAGACACAGTTCTGGACCCCGCAGAAATCGGGACACCATGATGAGCCTCCTGAAGACTGTGGTCATTGTTCTTGGTAAGTGATTACTTTGCCCACCCTGTTCTCTCTGCTGTGTTTCTTATCAGGTGATTTCAATAATGCGTGGTCAGCTCTTGGAGGTCAGCAGAATTTGGAAGACACTAGAAGAGGTGCAGACAGTAAGAACACCCAGAGTTCACTACTGTGACCACTGGGACTATCGAGCTTATTTATAGAAGTTGATGTAACAGGGTCACTCAGCCCTATAACATGAAATCGGTGAAAGTCCAGATGTAATGGGGTGGTTTTTTGCAGCAGCACACATTTAAAACCTTTTGTAGCAACCTATTATACGCAGTGTTTTTCCTTTTGCCTTTGAAGATGCCAAATGGCTTCAAACTTAAAATAGCACAAGGAAGGCCCAGTATTCCACTGAAGGACCTGTTGTCTCCTTTTTGCTGCCTGAAAGGTGTTGTGTGTATTCATGCAATATTCCAGTACATGGAGAATGGTGAGGGGCTACAGGCTATTCACAAAAACATTGAGTGTTAAGCAGGACTTCATGAACTCAGTCCAATAGTGTTTGGTACATGTCAGTATCTGACCATTTGCTAGTACAGGAAAGTAGCATGTGAGATACTGGTGTGCTTCAGCACATTGCTCAGGAGGTGCCCAAGCTTCAGAGCTTGGCATGAGGGAAATAACACATTTTGGATTACGGAGGTTCTTGCCATTTTGTGAATATTTTTACTTTGGTTTTTTGTCTGGGGCTCCCAGTTTCCTTATGCAGAAGCACAGCACATTCCCTGGTGGTCTTTTTTACTGTTTGCTCTGGTTTTTGTTGCTGAAGATGATAGTGAGCTGAAGGCAGCAAGGAATGGTGCAGGTCTTCTCCTTGTTCCAATATATGTTCTCACCAATTAGGTCTTCCAGTACAGTACATGGGTCTTTAGGTATCCCAGTACCCTGTTGCATCAGATGGTTGTCCCAATAGTCCATAAATGTAATTGTTATGCAGTCCACAAAGCCCAAAACTTAGCCCCATTTCTCTGCTTGACATGATTCCCACAGGTTTATGCTGCAACTTGCGCTATCACAAACGTGGCAGAATGGTTGCAGAGATTTGGTGTGAGTCACTGTGTCAACTACTTGTTAGTTTAAGAATTTACATGTTGTACTCTGACCTAGTGATTTGCTTTTTAACCAGAATATGAATTGTGCAGTTAACTAACCTGTTAAACCATTGATAAGATGTATTCCTCCATGTCCTGCTCTTCTCTTCAGGGAAAGAACTTCTATGAGTTTTGCAAGGGAGACTGTAGCCGTTGGTAAAACCTCTCGTAATTTCCTGATCATTCAAAAATCTGTCCCTTCCCATCTCCATGATTTTCATGGTAGAAGGCAAGATGAGGTTAAGAATGCAAAGAAAATTTGGGGTTTGAAGTCCTCTTTTAGGAAACAGTTGTCTATTTTCCATCCTGAAGACATTATTGTTCATACAGCAATGTAGTATTTCCTATGAGGTGAAAGACTGGCTCAGACTTAAAAAAAAAAAAAAGAGCAAAAGACCTCAAAAACAACAACCAAAAAAAGTGGGTGGAAAATAACAGGCACTTCTACCAATGCAATGTGTAGTTCTAGCAATAAACAGTCGTTGAATAAATAGCAAATGTCAGCTAATCCCAAGCACGTATGGTACTAGAGGTGTGTGTATGCAGCAGAAAGGTGCTGACCACACCGTCCATCCTTCTCCTGTGAGGTCAGAGGGAGGACGTACAGGCCACCCACTGTGGGCACAACAGTAGTGGTGTACAAGGAATGTAAAGTGATCCTTTTTTCCCTAATAAGTATATTTTTTTCAGGTATTGTTTTATAAAGAGTGAAATAAACTCCAGGGGTTAAGGGGCATTAGCTAAACTGAAGATGAGTTCAGTTTAGCTACAGATGTAATTCAATAATACGTGATTCCTCATGAGAATAAGGTGAGATTTTTTTCAGGACTGTGCAAGAGGCACATGTTGAAGCTTTCTTCAAAATTTAAACAGGATTTTATTTCTTGTTACTGCTACACTTCATTCAGTATTTTGCACACACTGTACTTAATGATCTCTTCTAATCTGCATAAAATACTATTTACAGAAAACAGTAACTTATTATTTTATTAAATCTGTTTAAAGCAAACAGGCACTTGTGGGTTGTGACACTCTTCATCACTTTTGCAGCTCCCACCTTGGCATTATTTTGCAAAGGGTTTGGGTTTTGGTTCAGTTTGGTTTTTTTTCCTAAGCAATGTAGTTTCTAGAGGAAAGCTAGAGGTCAGTCATAGGCCTGTAGTGTAAAGAAGCAGTAATTCTTTCACCTGCATACCACCTATGAGGCACAGTTGCCTGATAAAGATGGTTGGGAAACAGCTGTGGGTTTGTTGTGCAAATTCTTTTAATATAACAAATAAATAAATAAACAATAGACTGAAGTCAGGAAGTAGGCTTTGGGGTAACCACAGGGACTTTTGGGGAGTTAAATATTTGTGTATCAAGGTGTTAACAGACTTCTAGGTGCACCGTGAGAAGTGTTCATTAGTTGCCATCAGCTGGGGACTACCATCCCATATTGCTGAAGGGGAGGATTGTTTTGTGGTTCTAAGAAAAGCTAAGCGTCACTTCAAAGCACTTCTGGGCAGCACATATCTCAGATATCAGCAAATATCTCTCAAGCAAACAGTGTGGTCAGCATATTGATCAGGCAGGTGTGCTGGTGCTCTATCACTGTTTGCTGTATACTTGTAAGTCTGGCTTAAAGTTTTCTTAAGCAGAAGGTGCAGTTTCAAGGGTCATACTTCCTGAGTGCCTTGTTGAAAAGGTTGTGCTGTCAGTTTGTCTACTAGAGTTTTGGGAAGGGCAGAAAAGCTGAGTGTCTTAGGCTGCATGGAGCAATTTGCTGAGCACTTATCTCATGTTGTCTGGCTTTTTCTACATCAATGAACCTCAAAATGATGGAGGAAAAGAACTCCTGCCTTTCTTAATCGTGCTGATCAGGGTAATAATACATTACTCTAAATACATTGATTTGAGGCAGAAACTTTTTGTAGGCAGTGAAGAGAGGAAGGAAAGCATAACTGAGGATCCCTCCTCTCCTATCCTACAGCTGACTGGGGAAGGGAGCTGGTTTGTGTCAGCCTACTTCACCCACGAGAAGACAATTCATTTTGAAGGAGGGGGTGTGGAGTGCCCTGGAATTGAAAGGAAAACAGAGCCAAGGCTCTGGATAAACCTGTGAGCATTGGCATAGGGAGGGAAACCGTTCCTCCTCTTAGAATCTTTGTTAAAATCCTGCTCAGCCGTAAGTAACCCCATTGTGAATTGGGCAGCAGCAAACTGTTCATTTGACTTTTAAACTTCCATAAACGGGTGTCCTGGAGTTGTCCTGCTGGCTGTACTCCCAGGCAAAGCCATGCTGCTGCTGCAAGCAGAAGAGCATCTTTTTGCCTGTCTGCATTCTCACTGTGTTTGATGGGCAGGAGGGGGAGGGAATAACACAAGAGCTTCTTGTTTGTTAGCTGCCTAACACGGCCTGCCTGCCCTCCTCGTGCCTTGCTGCCTTGCTCCAAGAGGAGAAGAGCTGGCCCAAAGGGGTGCAGTCCTCCAGGCAGTGATGCTGTCAGCATGTGTGGGGAGGGTGCCAGCTGCCTCTGACAAGAGGGTGATTGTGTGGGGAGGGCTATGGCCGCTTGACGCACGGACTGGAGCGGTCGGGATCTGGCACACTGCGTCATCCCACAGAGCGGGTGGGATGCTGAATCCTAGGAACAAGTCAAAAGCAGAGAACAGATTTTTTTTTTTTCATGCCCTCTTGTTTTTTTCCTTGAGTAAAATAGTTTAAACAGAAGGAAGTGATTTCATAGCTGAGCCCTTTTTTTCTTTTAACAAGGCTGCTTTTGAAATCTTTCAATAGTAACAAGGAACATAAAGCTCTTTCTCTAAACCATGCCTTTCCTTTGCATTGGAACTAAGGAAGGACTGATCTGTGCACTGCACATAGCCATAAAATCATGTCTGGTTTGGCTTGCAGCTCAGTGATACTTTGCCTTTCACCACCATGCGTTCCCTTAAAATGAGCAATCAGGGAACAGGCAGAAACTGAGCAGATACATCAGCTGAAACTTGGCATCCTCTCTTCTCCACTTTTTCTTATGTTACATTTAAAGACAAAGCTAAACTGTTTTTCTGCTGGGGATCATAGTTAGACTCTGAAAGCATTTGTCTGGGCCAATTGTAGGTTTGGCCCCAAAATAGATAACAGTGTCAATTGTTTCGAGTAGTAAAAGCACCAAATTAAGGATTTCAGAGCCCAGGCCTGGATAAACTAGCCCTGGTCTGGATTTCCTTGGCCTGGAACCAGTCATAAAAGGCTAGGGTCTTTCAGGTATTTTCAGATGCACACCTGTATTTGTAGAGACGTACTGGCTTAGAGTGTTACTGTTGGAAAGTCAGCCTGTATTTCTCCTGCCTAAAAGCTGATTAAATAGCCGTTCTAGTTTATCACCTCTTGTTTTTACAGTGTGGATATCTCTGCCGTATACCTCCATATGCATCTTTGGGCATTCCTCTGTATTTAGAATTTAGAGTGTGAGATTGTGATACTGAGGGTTTATAACTGAATTTCAAGTAAGTGCAATACCAGGAACCCTTTTTATTTGTATTTTACTAATCCTGATGATTAGTCTTCTATGTTGGGTGAGTTCTCAATATTGTTTGGCCAAAATTAGGCATGCCTTTTGAGCCAAGAACCACAGCTAGCCCCCAGGATGCAGGGAGACCAAACAATGAATTCATAATTGTTTACCCTTTGTATTCCTGGGAAGTAAAAAGACACTTAAGACTTTTCCTGCTTGTAAAATCATCCACTTTGTTTGCAGGAATGTAGTTTACTCTGTAAGATTGGCAGTGTTGGCACACATAAAAAAGGTGAAGGTTCTTTTTGTATAACTTTTTATTTAAAGGAGTCTCATTGTGTTTCAAGACAGTCCTTTACTTGTTGTAATGAAGAAATAAATGTGAGAAAAAGATCTGGAAGTTCAGTATAAACGTCTGGAAGAGTAGAACTGCTCAGCAACAGCTTTTTTCCTGCCCTCTCTGCTGCAGTTATGAATTGCATGAGAGTTATTTTTGTACTTTTGTAGCTTTTCTTTGACATATAAGTACCAAATGGGGTTGGAAAACAGCAAAAAACTGTTAATACACAAGTGTTCACATATGCTGCAGCTATACCACTGAAGGAAATAAAGTGCATTATTGATAACTTTAACCTTTCTGATTGGTTGTTTTGACATGCAGTCTGCATCTTCACTCCCTTTTTCTTCTCACACAGTAAAGGCACTTCAGTATTAGTAGAACAAAAATGAAATAGTGCTACAACCTGACTGAAAGCACACGGTGTCTTGACAGAGGCATGTCTTTATTTCCATATCCATTGTGCAGCATCAGGTAATTAACTGAAATGGCTTTTCTTTGTTGGCCTTAAGCAGTATGAAATATACTTCATCATTTAACAAGGCTGTGGTCCTGGGCTGAGATGAAGATGATCATGTCTAGACTGACCTTGTTTATGGTATCACTCAAGCTTTGACAGACCTTCCCTGCGTGTGCAACATTATTCCTGCAGGCCAAAGGAATCATCAGCCCTCTTAGCACAATGCAGCTTATAAGATGATCTTCTGGAGAAGCCAGGGTTTAACTCTGAGCCCAGTGACTGTAAGAACACAACTTTGCCTATTTACCTACTCCTTGAGGAGTCCTGCTGCCATTGAGAGACATGAGCTTTGCAGCAGCATTTTTCCTGAGATGACAAATTGAGGATGTTGTCTTAGCTTGGGGATGTCCTTTCATCAGGTAACAGTGGCCTCCTGGAGAGAAGAGCAGCATCCAGTCAGGTTTTTTTTCCTTGTAATTACTACATTTTCCATAGATAGTTGGGCTGGGCAGTAACATCAGGCTTCAGTTCAGATGAGAGCAGCATTTTTCACAGCTTCTTCTCTGGAAGTGGTGCAGTGTGAAGCCGTAAATACCCTGTCACCCTGTGGTCTACACAGGGGCCAGTTCAGAGTCATCAACCCTGCCTGACCCCCGCATCACAGAAATGTCGCCTGTGTATTGATTTAATCCTGACAGAAAAGCAGGGCAATAAACTCTGTAATTGGTGCAGGCAGTAAAAGTCTGAGCATCAATGACTTTCTGTTCTAACACACAGGTTGCAGTCCCAGTGCTTTTAGATAAGTATATTTTAGATGTGCATGAACAGTGAATTTAACCCTATAGTCAGGTAAACTTGGAAATTGTTGCCGATGACTGTAGTCTAAATGGAGTTTAAAGGATAAAATCTTACTATATTGTTTGGAGAATGAAGATATGTAATACATGCCTTCAGAAATGTGGTTTGACAGCACTACTTTCAAGCTATATCATCAAATATTTGCATGAAAAAGTGGAATATTGATTAAAATTGTTGTTTATAGCACGCCGTATCTATCCTACTGAATTTTGGATGACTTGGACTCCCTCCTCTCCCTCCTCTCCTCTCTCTCTTCTCCCTCCTCTCTTCTCCTTTGGCCTTAGGAGTTATTATGATTGCTCCTCAAAATCTTCCTTGAAGAAAAAAATGATGCAGTTTAGAGAGTCAGTGGTTTCCAGGCCTTGCCATTTCCACTTATTGTGCATTATGTATTATCTTTTTTAGTCTTGTTGTTTGGTTTTGGTTGTTGTTGGTTTGTTTTGGTTTTTGGAGGGGATTTTTTGTTTGATTGGTTTGGTGGGGTTTTTTGGGTGGTATG
>VWYO01013496.1:134241-145889 GCA_013400275.1 Rhadina sibilatrix
TTTTTACTTCCCCATGCATCTTAATGGCATTTTAGTATTGACTCAAGTAACAGTGTACTTTTAGCTTGCCAGTAGATGAAGGGGAATGAAAGTCTTCATAATATTGTACATATTTGTTAGAAGGTTTAATTCAGATTTGATCTGAAATCATTCAGGTTTAGTAACAAGAACTTTAAGTCAATTATTTATAACAAGTGTAATCACATTTTTATGTTTGTAAATGTAAATGTCTGTATTCTATTTTGATAACATCCTATTGATCATTATATTATACAGGTCTAGCCCTGTTTTCTAACAGGAAGACAAATTTTCACAAATAATTATTAAAAGTCAGTCAAGTTTTGTTTTTCCAGTTAAAAGAATGGAGGCATGAAAACTTGCCAAGGATCCATGTACAATATGTACGTTATGCTGGGATTGTAGTGTGTTTTAAATTTAACACCCTTTGTAGGATGTTTCTTGATTGCTTGTTATATTTCATGCTGCTAGTAAAAGCAGCTCTGTCTCAAAATCTCAGTCACTGATCATTTCTATTTTTTCAGTCCTGCAAATGAATTCTGGTGGATTTTCTTGAATTTTTTCTAGTAGTCCCAAACCAATCTTTTCCTGTTACTGGTTGGTTGGTGAGGATGCTGAAAGGAAAAATAATAATGAAGCACTGAGTCTGGAAATTACAGTGTGGTCAGGTTTTTTGTGTGATAAGCTTCATAAGGAGCTTTCTTTTCCAAAACTTGGAGCCGATGCCAGCTCCACTCGATGAAGCAGAAGTTACTGGTGCCTTATATGCAGGCAACTCTCTCTGAACCCAAAGTACGGCTGGATGTGTAGAAAGTCTCATTCTAAGGTTTTCTTCACTGATTCTCTTAATAAATTTTATTGGATCCGCAGTTAATGCTGATACATCCCTGGTGACTGTCTTTTCTCTAAACTATTCCAGGTATCCCTATGGCATTCAGTGCTTCACCCTGGGGAATCCATTTAGAAGTTTTCTCCTTCTTTCCCCCTTCAGTTAAGATTATTTACTTTCATTCAGGATCCTTTGAAAATGCACTTTGAGGATCTTCCATCATTTCCCAAGACAGGAATGTAGTTTTATTTTATTTTATTCTTGAGAGGAAAAAAATGTCTCTAGTAAATACATTCCTTTAAGTATGATGAAAATGAGGCCTTGTTTAATAAAAGCTTTTCCTCTGCCTTCAGTATAATTTATTACCTTTTCAGGGGAAAAATAAATTTAAAGGGCAGCTGAAAGCACTCCTCATTTTTCCCGGAATGGGGTAAACCTGAAGTAGATCTTGAACTTCACTTTTTGATTAAAAAAAAATTATAAACAAAAAATTAATTGCTGTTGCTTGCATGTGTCTTGTCCTTTTACCAAGAAACTTCTAAAAATTAATTGCAATGACAAAAGTAGGTGTATTTCTCAACAGGTCCTGAGAATTGATTTTTATTTTCCTTTAATTTATAATAGGATTTGGAAATCACACCTTCATCTTGAAAAATAGAATCCAAGATTTTCACTTGGATTTGCTGACTAAGGAGTGATATTCACTTACTGAAAATCCACACCAAATCAAAATTAATTAATAACCTATCTTGCCCTGAGATCAGACTCCACTTTGCAGTGCTACGTCCGTGAGTGAGTACTCATCAACCTTTGGCTTCTCCAGAATGCAGATGGGCATGTTTTGTGGGACTTCTGTTCTAAAACAGAGGCCTTGGTAAACTCTGCTGAATACCCAGGGCAGAAATTGTTACCAAGAAGTTTTGAAAGTCATGTACAAGCAGGTACAAGAAGGCTTACTGTAAAATGCCAGAACATGACCAAGTCCTACTGATCCCTCAAAACTTGAGAATTTGTAATTTTTGGAAGAGAAGATGGGAACCCATCCTTTTTTTAGTGGAGGCAACAGCAGTGCTTTTACAAAATGACTGCTCACGACGTAACATTTTTGTCCTCTAGAAAGCACATAGTTGCATGGAGAATTTGCTTCTAAATGTTTTGCTTATTTTGTTCACTGACTTTCCAGATTATATTTTTTGCCCCCTTAGCTGAAACTAATACATCCTTGGCAACTCTTAAAGGAAAGCGTCTGCAGTCTGAAGGTACAGGGTAAGGTCCATGTCCAGTCGCTGGCTTCTGTTTTCACCTTTGTGATGTCATTTGTCTTTCCAATGTTTCACCAAACTCCACTCAAGTGCTAATTTACACCTAGATCACAGCCTCAGAAATTATGTGAACAAAAATGCCAGCTGTTAACTTGTCTCATTGTAAAATTGCATTCAATGAGGCACTGAACTATTGTTTGTTTCCACCAATGGAAAGCACTGACAACAACAGCCTGTTTTGTGCAAGAGAGGCAGTGGTGCTCTTTCTGCATTGCTTCATTGCACATGAGCAGTGTGATTAAGTATTCTGGGTTTGTTTTTTCTGATACAATCCATGAAAGAAGAAGAATAACATTTTTCAATATCAAATTATTTTTGCCTGTGTAGTTTCAATGAAACTATGGCTTCTTAACATCAAATCACAGTTATTGCTGATGGCAAAACTTGCTGAGACATCTGAGGTACAGCAGCCAGTCAGTGCAGTGGGAAATGGTCAGCAGTGACTGATAGCTTTCAGACAGCAGCCATGCTTCCATCCTTCCACCCTCAGCAGGAAAAGAATGTGCCTCAAAAAGGCTTAGTTTCTGCATTTTTTTAAATAAATGTATTTAGGATCTGAATGTGTAAGGAAAATATGATTCTGAATTCTTCTGGTGGGAGCAGAACAGCTTCCTATTTTCATGTTTCATACTCATGGGATGCTGTCACTGAGCTCACTGATGGACGACTTTTTTTATTTTCTTTTTCTTTTAAAGATCTTTTTAGGTTTTTTCTTCCTTTTTTTTTTNAGTCCACTTTAAGTTTCTCTCACAGACTTACACATTTGATACCCTCCTGGTATCAAATGTAAAGCTGGAAGTAGCAATAGCAGCAGCAGATCCCCATCCTTTCTGTAGTTCTCATTTGGGAAAACTTTGTGTCACACTTCTACTTTCCTCAGCATAAGAAAATGTCTCTGAAGTTAATTTTCCTGGATCCATATGGAGAAGTGCTGATACTGTGTCCAAGTGTGCTGCTTGTGTAACGTGCCAGGTCCACTGCTGGACACATATCCTTTCCCATCAATGTCCAGAGAACAGCAAGGGCTCAGAGCTTGTAAGGAAGAGACTTCCAAAGCTGTGGCATCGTTTGTAAATCTGAGGCATTTAATTTCTGTTCTCTGGAATTGTCCACCACTCTGTGCTATTTAGTGACTTACTAGAGCAAAGGGAATTGCTGTAAGTGAAAATTCTTGATTTCCAAACCCACCAGCAAGCCGGAGGAATTTGAACAGGGACGAGTGCTTTGAAGTTTGTGGATAGGGTGATCTAAAGTTTTGCAACTGGGAAAGTGAGAGCTTGGTCTGTAAAACTGCCCCAGACATATTTGCCATGGGGGTGACCTTGTGCTGCTATTAGGAGAGTAGCCTCGTGTGTGTTGCAGAGGTTGAATTAACTCCTTGATGTTAGCATTAGAAGCCTATGAAGTTACTGTAAGGAAAAATGGTTGAGACATGTTTGAGAGGAGTGAGAGAGTAATTCTGTTGCATTTTTTTGTGTTTGAGTAAGAGCTATCTGCCTGGGTCTAATAAAGTACTTGGTATCTGATTACAAGTTTGTTAATATAACCATAGATATGCAAGAACAGTTAGGATTTCTGAAGAATCTTCCTTCATGAAAGAAGTCAGCTCCTGAAGAAAAGGGAGGGGATTTAGCTGTTAAAAGGAGGAAAAGTGCCAAACTCCCCTGGATTCAGTACCTTCCTTGTTCTTCTAAAAGCAGTTTTGAGGGAGCTGTTTTACATCTTCTGGTATTGATATAACCTCAGAAAGAACTTGTTCTGACATATGGCATTGATAATTCTCATTTTTCCTTGTTTTAAGTCACTTTAAGATGCTCATTTTTTTGCTTTTCTAGAGAAGGTACAAGGAGTAATTTAGAGATGAATTTTCTAAACAAAAGCTCAGTATATAAAGGGTAAAAGTATTGTGTAAAACTATTGTGTTTTTGTAGAATGGTTGCCACTTTCTTCATTTAAACAGACTGAAACTGAAAACTGGACAAATGCCATGTTGTGCGACGTAGCTGTAAGGGTGCTGGGTGCCCAGGGATCTTTGCTTGCAGCCTGCTTCCTGCCCAATACTCAGCCTTGTGAATGCATGTGGCCTTCCAGTTGCATCTCTCCTTCAACAAGGAGAAAATAATGAGAGTACATTTTAGCTTAACTTCCTTCCTCTTGTCACACGCACACACACACGCAAAAAAAGGTAAAGTGAATGTATATTGGTTAATAGACTGTAATGTCCCTCTAGACCATGGGGTCCTTTTTTGACAGTGATCTGCATCTGATCCTTGCCTATTTAGCCAGAGTTCTGCACAAAATGGTTTGTGTGAGTTTCTGTCTTTCCAGCAGAAAAGCTTGGCTTGGTTCATTCTATGGGGAGGAGGGATCAATTTAAGTAAACAAACCAAGCAAAGTACTTAGCTTGAAATAAGTAATGTAACATTCCTTAGATGAACTTTGATCCAGTTCACCCATCAAATACCTGAGTACTGCACTCACCATGTATAGTCCTTTCAGATACACTGGCCTTGCCACAGCAAGTAGGGCGAAAGGTATGGATGAAGCCATATGCACTCCAGAAATAAGAGCTTTTTAGCGCATTCCAGAGAACACAGTACTGATTGATGCTGTTTCCTATGAGGTTTTTTTTTTTGTTGTTTTTTTGTTTTTTTTTTTTTTTTTTTTTTTTTTTTTTTTTTTTTTTTTTTTTTTTTTTTTTTTTTTTTTCTTNTTTTTTTTCTTTTCTTTTTTCTTTTTCTTCTTCTTCTTCTTCTTCACCCTCCTGTCTTTCCTTTTTCTCTGTTCCCATCTCTCCTCCACTCTCTTTATTTATGACTTTCTCTGTGTGGTCTTGTCCCTGTTTGGCTGGCAAGCAGGAGCAGCACCTCTGGCAGCCAACCTAGCTGCCAGGATAATTCATGGGAGCCTGAGCTGTCAAAGGATGTTCTGGGGCCTTCACAGTAGAGACCACCCTGTCCTGGAGCACCAGTAACATCTCATGTGCCTCTGAGCTAGATTGGACTGTCAGACTGTCCTGGCTTGTGGCATGGCATAGAAAAGCAATTCCAGAAAGCAAAGTGCAGCCACCTTTCTGCAAACTACTATCATAGGCATAAACATCCAGTGTATAGAGACTTACTCTTAGAAAGCAGAGCAATTTTTTTTTTTTTTTCCAGAATTACTGGAAACAGGTTGTGAAATGACAGGCCCATCTGTTCCATGTTTACCCTTCCAGTTCACCATTTAGTCTTCTGATTGATTTATCTCTCTGATTGAATGAGAGAAGTACCTCAGCAGGGGAGCACTGAGTACGTTGCCTGCTGGGTAGGCAGCCATTTGCTTCCCAGCTTCCCTGACTCTGCTGATCCAAGAAAGGGAGGCACTAAGATGCATCCACAGGCTTTCAAGAATTACCCTTCACTCCTGCAGTACAGGGGATCTTGCGAAGTGTCTCTTATGGGATGTCTTCATGGCAGATTGCACAGTTGAGTGCAGATTTCCCCCAAAATAACAAAGGAAATATTATACTTGCTAGAGGCTGTGCTAGAGAAGCTTGACATCCTTTTCATTTGAAATTTAAGTTCACTGCCTCTTTTTGCTGCAGTTGCTTTCAAACAGAAGAGATGAATGTCCAACGGATGCAGCAATTTCACTGAGCATCTCCTCAGATGTATGTAAGAAAGCAGAAAGCACAACAAATAAAAAAGCCAGCCCAAGCAGAAAGCTTCTGATACTGTTGTAAAGAGTTAAGTTGGATTTTTTAAATTGAAAGTAATGTCAGTACAGTGCACAGCTCTAGTACCCTGATAGAATTTCCTAAATATCTGCAGATATGCAATTTTGAAGGCAGCATTTTGCAGCAGTGTATTATAGTGGACTTTTGTGTGTGCTGAAATCTGCAATAGTAGATGTTTGTTACCACATCTTGAAATCATATCCTCCACTTCTGTGACACAGACTGACCACTTTCAAAAAAAACAAAAGTCCACATACTTGGAAGATGGGTAATGTAATTTTTGGTGTTTAAACACCTCTATTTCTCATGCCTCAGAACAATAAAACACAAAGTTTTTGGAAACACCAGGCACATTGCCAGCTTTTTAAATACCTCTGAAAAGAGTTGTTAGGCTAGCAGTAGGTTTGGAAACTTGATGAACCAACATGAGAGGTATCAGTAAGAGAAATATCTGGAAATATTTAATGATTCAGTAGCTCAGTTCATGTATGAATTCTTTAATTTAGATGGAGGGTGTTCTTTAATTTAGACAGAGGACTTGTGTTAGAATATTTTCACCCTTTTTGATTAAAGGGTATTGTATGCATATTGCAGTTTATGGCTTTTGTATGAGGGTTTTCCAGGAGATCCCTTATTGCTGTGACCACAGCTGTCCTCTTCGTGGCAGTGTCTTCTGGCTCCAGGGCTTGCTTTGTGTTCAGAGCACTCAAGAGCTGATAAAGACACCTCTGTGATGTTCTCACATTAAAAGTAAGTCAGATCTTCCTGACACATGAAGAATTAGGAAATTCAACAGGAAGATAAATGCTCTTGTGTTTCAGCTGGTCCTCAGATATCAAAGGAGCTGGTGGCAGTTGGGCTTAGATTCTAGGTCATAGACAATTCCACACTAAGTAACAGAAATACAGAGGCAATGCAGCACTTTAAATCCAGCCATGTTCAATAAGAGCTACTCCAATTACAGACTCAGAGGTAGAACAATACCATACAATATACACTGTAAGCTTAGTCGTGCCCAGTGAACCCTCACAGCCAGAATGAAAAGATCTGATGGCATTCAATAGCTCTCAGAGCCAGGTACAAAATAATGCCATTTCATGAACACCAGAGATGTGGATTCTTCTTGGATTGCTCATGATCAATACACTCTCTGGGAAAGCATGTGTGAATACTTAAAATACAAATAATAATACAGATGGGGAAAAATGCACTAAGTTGTGAGATGAATATATGCACTAAAAGCGTGATGACAACATAAGCTAGCTTTCTGAATTTCCCTTAGTATAACACTGAGTATAGCTAGGTTGGACACTGTTCCTACAAGTGAGGAGATGTGTACAGTCCATTGACAACCCCTGGATACATTGAGAAAGGACATCTAGGGATAAAGATGGAGAGATGGCAAGTTACATATGGCTCTCTTCTAACACACAGCTCTTGGGGTTGTCTCTTTCCACCTGACTGACACATCTCAATACATTTCTCTGGAAAAGATTGAGTTTTAAGTTGCATCCATAATCTTTTACGTGTATCTGTTGCAGTTATATGCAATGCTCTTCCAGGCATTGCTACCTCTACTTCTCCCTTTCCCTGTGCTCATGGAGAGTGCTCATATGGTAACCCCTGTGTATTGTCATCTTACTGCCTATCTTAAAGCCTGCTGACAATGTCTACTGCAGTAACATGCTGCCATAATTGCACAAACATAGAACGTGTCAAAGCCAGAGAATATCAAAAAGGTGGATTTCAACAGTTGCAGTTTTAATCTCAAAGGAGTTCCTCTGGCCCACAGAGAAAACATGAGATCCAGTACCACCTGAGAGAATAACACTGTTTATAACTTACTGGAGCAAAACTCTTCTGTTTGGGGAGGGTAGGAAGGATCCAGAAATACTGCTTCTCCCCGTTCTCATTCATTCCCTTCCCCAGGCACAGACAGCTTGGGTTTTATAGAACTGGGGTACTGGTAGGTACTGATGTAAGCTTCTCTAGCCATAGGTCAGGTGGGAGGAGAGCAAAGTTCACATGAAAGCCATGCCAATAAGAGGGAAGGGTGGCTGGATTGTAACTAGGGTGATATCTTTTGCATGTGGAGCATGGAACTCAACAACCCAAGAGACTCACGTGGCCTCCCAACACTGCAGGTTTTGCAAAGTGCTCAGCCAGCTTCACACATGAGCTCCACAAGAAGTAGATTAAAGTAGCAGGGAGTGAAAACTGTCCTGCAGTGACCACGTTACTTACCCTGCACCTGTAGCTTAGCCACTGATACTACATCCTTAAAGGGATCCAAGCTGGTGACACTTGAATAAGCCTTCTCTAATAAATGCAATTAAAGGCAAGAGGACAGACAACGAAAAATATAATGAGTGAGTGCTTGTTTTCAGAAAAATATGTGCTGAAAATACTGTGAAATCAACAAATTTGCAGGTCAGTCTTCATAGCTTTGTATTCTCATGCTCATAGATAATGAGCACAATTACAATATCAGGGTTTGGATGGCAGCACAACAGCAAGAACACCAAAACCAGTAAAATGCTTGTGGTGTCACTGGATGCCTAAGGAAACTGAATGCTCATTATTTTGAAAGGCAAATAAGTAAGCTCATCCCTCGTTGCTTGCCTCTTCTAGAAGATATCGGGGACAGAGAAATCTCTGCTCTTTTTCTCCCCTCATAGTTTGCAGAACACTTAGAGCCCAGCCGATAGAAAGCTTGTAGTGGTGGTTGGTTTAGCTCCTTATTATTTAAGGCACAGCTGTGATCAATCTCCAGGCTATAAAGTTATAAAGAGAAGGAGCTGTAGGCATGGGCTTTTCCTACAGCACTGAAATGGCCCCTCTGTTCTGCATTTGTCCCTTATTTAGTTTGCCTGACTTTGGTATGGCTACTGCTCTGAGCTCTGTAGAAAAATGAGGAGAAGCTAGCAAGTATCACTAGGAACTTCAAATGAAGTCCAGCAAAAGCTGATCTGAGTTTGCCTCAGGGCTTTTTCCTTATGCACCTTCCCTACTGCTTTTGTATTGGAGTTTACCTCAGTGTTGCTTGAATATTCCATTGCTAAAACATTTTAAGAGAAAAGAAAGTCATCTTTGAGTGGTGCCCTTCAGTGCACTGCTGAGTAGTTATGAGAGTTTCCATTTTTTCTGAAAAAGGAAAAAAACTTTTTATTTCATTCTGAACTGCAGAGGTACTTCTTTGAAGCAATTAATTTGCTGAGTAGAAGGATTTTAAAAGCGATTTTCTTACCATGTACTAATTGCTTGTTTATCTCTTTTTTTAAAACCCAAGAATTCCTCAGTGGAGGTCCTTTTTGCCTGGAAGGTCTCATTTTATCTCATGCAGTTTCCTGTCTGCTTTAGGCACAAGCCTACAAGCATCTGCTAAAACAAAATGGAAAAACATAATCCTGGAGAAGTCTTTCAGATTCATATATCAGCATGTGTGTCCCAAAGTAATCTGGCTTGAACTACTGTGAGCAGTGATGAGCTAAAACATCAGAATGATTCCACAGGTACCATTCTGGGGGGATGTTGGAGGAGGAGTAGACAGTGGAAGTGCTTTGATTAGTTAGCATTGCAATAAAATATACTTCCTGTGTCCCCAGGTTCTACCTCCTGGGCATGTGGTGGTGGGCACAGCCTTTCTGCTTGGTATGGTACATTTTTCTAACATGGAGCAATACAAAAGCTGGGAGCAGGGGATTTGAGGGGGTGTCCTTTTTTTTTGATCCTCTCAGAAGCCCTGTTTCACACCTTCTGCTAGTCTGTCAATTTACTGCCTCTGTAGCCCCATAGGTGAGCTGCAGACATGTGCAGTTGTTGAATGTGATGCAAGTGGAAATAGTCTCTGTGGTTTTGGTAGCAGTCTTGGTCCTTTGGTTCCTCTTCCATCAGGCAACCACAACTGATGTTGCAGTAGTTTGGTTTTCTATGCCACAATCCTGCATCCACTGTATTGTTTAAAGCAGAAGGACGCAATACAGTAGATGGCCTAGGCATACTAACACCTTCTTTTGAAGACTGATAATGTTGCCAAAATTGCTTGTGAGTTTCCACAGAGTGTGAAGGAGTCTTTTGTTTTCCTTTCAGAGGCTAGCTTTCAATGCAGCTGTAGCGATTGCAACTGTTTGTTTTTGCAATTGCTTGTGGGAGTTAGTGGAGTTATAGTATCTTTGATGGCTGACTCCCTGCCTGTATGCTGTCCCCTCCCTTGGAACAGACATCCCTGCCCTGCACCTAGAGCCTGTTCACACGGAGAGGTCAGGACAGCGTGCTCCACAGACATGCCTGTGATGGCACAGGATCAGTCACAGGAGATTAGACAGCTATAAGGGCCGTCAGATGAGACAGAACAAATTAGGCTTGCTTTCTGGATGCTTCATCACTGTCCGCATGAAGTCTCAGGCATTCCAAGTGTGAAGCAAATGCTTTCACAAGTATTTTCTGTCTGGCAGCCATTGGTGTGATCTGCATTGTATATCATTATCTGCCACATCTGGTGGAACTGTTATTAGTGGTTATTTTTAAAAGTAGAGTTCTACCCTGCTGTACATAATGGTGTTTGCATTTTTACCAGATCACTGTGGTTCACATCTTAAAGAATTGTTTAAACTGTCTTCTGTTTTGAAAAATTCTAGATTGTTTAATTTTCAGCTGGCAAAATTTTAAATTGGATGGCAGCCCTTTTCACTTAAGGACTGAAGTCTATGGCAAGCAGAGAGGGCTAAAAGGGAAGAGTTTTCAAGTTCTTGCCCTGCAGAAGCAGCACGTTCACTGGCAGGTCCATGGGGAGCCCCTGTGTGAGCACAGCCAGGAGCTCTGCCCTGGCAGCAGCTTCTCTTCTCTGTATCACTGTGAGAAACAAGTTGTCATTGCCCTTAGGCTGAGGACAGGTGACAGAAAAGAATGATTACTGCTGTCTTTGACAGTCTCATTAGAGAGGCCAAGAGTTCAGTGGGATCTCATGCTCTTGCCCAGCAGCAGAAAACCGAGGACAAAGCCAAGCAGCAGGCAAGACATGCTACAGAGAAAGCAGCAATGTTAACACCTCTGCTTTCCTTGCATGGTAGAAAGGGGCTGGATGTAAATGACCTTTGTCTGGCACTTCTCATGAACACCCCTGAAAGAGATGAGGGTGGCTGGGAGTCAGCCCAGTTTTGGTACAGACAGTTATTTCAGTTTTCTGTTGCTATTCAATTGCTCTTTCATGAGAGGATGTGAGTAAGGGAACTGAAAGTTAAAGAGACTTGGCACCTTTTTTTTTTTTTTTTTTTAACTTCACCATTGTCATCTCTTGTTATATATAGCCAAAACCTACAGTCTTTTATAGGGACAGTGGAGCAAACTGTCTGCAGGAGGTCACCTCCTCAGAAACACACAGATTGAATAACCTTCAAAATAGTATGATAGTGTGCTTTTTTGTGGTTTCAGAGGTTATTTATATGGCAGTGTTTAAGCCAAGTGACCAAGGATGTGGTGCTAACACAGTCCAAGCACTATTCTTGGGTGCTTTTAGGTGCCATAATTTTCTTAGCAGAGGTTAAAGTTAGAACAGGAGAGCAGACTGCCAAGGTAGAAGGTAGAAGACTGTTCCTGTAAGCCAGTGGAAACACAAGGATCTATTCTGTATGCCAAATCAAGCTCACATCTCCAATTAATGCAGTGATTTGGGGGAAGGTTAGTCCTAATCCACCAGCAGCAGTTTTAATGACTAGTCCTCTAGGTGGATGAGACTGTGTCTTGGTTTGGAAAGACAGGTATC
>VWYO01013496.1:146000-164992 GCA_013400275.1 Rhadina sibilatrix
TTATCAGAAGGGACCTGCCCCCCTCCTCCCAGAGTTAAAAGAGATAAAGAAAAACATCTCCCCAACTGCTCTCAACAGATGAAATAGAATACACACCCCTGGGTCCGCAACCCAAGACAGACTGGGATGCTCTCATTTGTAGTCATGAGGGTGTAGCAGGTTTTACACCCTGGAAATGTGTACTGCTGAGAGAAGCAGCTAGCTGAAGATGCACCTTTTTTGCACCAGATAATGCATGATTTAGCAGCGTGATATTGATGGTATGACTTGAAAGAGAGGCTAGATTGTATTAGAGCTCTCTTCTATGTTTGCCTGAAAACTTTAAATCAATCTAGAATCTACTATGGTAAATTAAAAAAAAAAAAAAAAAAAAATTACAGAGAAGCTGCCCCTGGAATCCATCAGCATCATGAAACATTTCCAGTCCAATTCACTGAATTTCTCATTTGAAGTATGGAAAATACTGTTGTTATCACACTGAAATTATATGCAGCAAGACAGCAAGCATCCTAATGGGGAATCCAGAGGAATCGGTGAAAGCCAAAAAGTAGGTGCATCCCTTTAAACAACTCATCTTTACAGTGTGGAAATGCAGAACAAAACCTGTATTTTCTGCCCTAGATACCAGCCTCATCTAGATAATTCTAACAGATACATATAGAATTAAATGCCAAAACCTAGAATTAACCCTTTTGATAATCTGTAAGTATATCCTTACCACAATCAAAACAGGGGTGTTTCTCCACTCAGTGCTTCTCCTGTGATGTACAATGCCACATCTCTCTGCTCCCCTCTGTTTTAGCAGTGCCATTTGTAGGTGCCTCCCTGATGGTCTAAGTAATGTCTGAATGACCTTAACACTGCTTGGGTGGTGAGGTGTGCAGGCAACTCAGTATAGTGCCCCTCGTGTGCAGTCTGTCCAAGGCTGCTTCTGTTTTAAGGCAGTTGTTTGATTTGTTATATTCAGGTGAGGAGTAGAAAGACTTTTCTAACTTGTCTAAACTAATTGTCCAAAGAGAAGCAGATTTTTCCAAGCAGGCTTATCCTAGAGTGGCATTCCCTTATCTATGGGGCTTGCCCTGTTGCCCACTTCACTCTGGAGCTTGTGCTCTTCATTTTCTCAGAGAGACACAGCTGTCAGCATGGATTCTGCTTCTTGGGTTTTTGTGACCAATCTTAATGCAATTAACCAGAAAGCTATAATCAGATAAATGTTAGTATGGCTATATAAATTAAAAGCACACACAGGGTTTTTTTGCAGTTGAGGTAGAGCTGGTAACACTCGGTAACACTTTCTCCTACTCAGAGTCTGGTATTAGCATGAGAGAAACAAGTTTTATTCTAATTAAGGAAACTGACAGGGACTAATATTTTTCTTCTAATATTATTAGTTTAATCTTATGTAAGAATCAAGGCAGTCCTTTACATATTAAATTGCATCTACCCAGGCTTTATTTGGAATCCTGTGTTGCAACTGGAGCTTATCCAAACATAATACCAGTAACACTTAATGACCTTAACAACAAAGGAAAATACAATTAAACAATCTCACATAGCAGTTGTTTGATATCTGCTAAACATGCTGTGTTGTTTGAGCGTAGCTTTCTGACCATATCTGGGAAAGTGGCAGAGTACTGCAGAAGGTGTATGGATTTCTGTAGGAAAAGTGGGCAGAACAGGGCTTTTTCAACATGGCTGTGATTTATTTTTCTGTGATTGGAAACTGCAGCTACTAGAAAAGCAGCAAAACACCCAAGTCCCAAGCATACTAAATATACCTTGCAGGAGCAGGCAGAGGAGAGTCCAGTCTGCGAGCCCTGCTTGTAGGGTGCCAGCTGTCCTGCTTCTGCCTCACATGACCTCTTGCAGTGAGCCTTCACTTCTGCAGAAGCATGTTCACATTTCAGGAGACCTGGTGACCTCTAACTGCCCACATCCAGGACCCGAAAGCCTCACTCAGACCCTTCAGATAGGGTACTCTTGCAGTTCAGGGAGAGGTCTGTCCCCCACCTGAAGTCCAAAGTCATTCCTATGAGCAATCAGGGCCCCTAAAGAGAATCCTAGCTGAGTTAGGATTAGGGAGTGAAAACACGTTGCCAGGTATGAGCTAAAGGTTGTTTCTTGGACCCATTAGAGCAGATTCAGAGGAGGGCCAAGATGATCAGAGGAGCAGAGGCTGAGAGCATCGAAGTTGTTCAGCCTGAGGAAGAAAAGGCTCTGGGAAGAATTTATAGCTGATCTCAGTACCAGAAAGGGGCCTTCAAAAACACTGAAAAGGGATTTTTTTACAAGGGCATGGAGTGATAGAGCAAGTGGGAATGGCTTTAAATGGAAAAGGAATAGATTAAGGTTAGAAATCAGAAAGAAATTCTTTACTATGAGGATGATGAGAAAGGAAACTGGAAAGGTTTCCCAGAGAAATTGTGGCTGTCCCATTGCTGGAAGTGTTCAAGGACAGGGCCCTGAGCAACCTAATGAAGTGGTTGGCATTCCTTTTCATGGCGAGCAGTTAGAACTAGATGATTTTTAAGGTCCCTACCAATCCAAATCTTTCTAGGATTCTGTGATTCTTGCTTCTAGTTTTCCCCAGACACCTCTTGCCTGCTTTCCTTTGTCCTGTGACCCAGGGAGCCCCTTATCAGCTGGGCCTATGTGTTCATTTTCTGGCCAAGCTACCAGCACTGATTTAGGACTGTAGGAGTGTTTGTTTTCATGTTAGACCATAAAGGCTTGTCTACAACACCCAAAATTTGAAAAAAGACACCAAAATTTCCTCTGTGTCAGGTTTTTTGGCAACAGAGAAACTCCACATGGACTACTGTTTGTCTTTACACAGAGATAAATAATCAAATTGCTTTGGCAACAGCCAAGCTTTTATTCAGACATGAGTTTCACATATCTTTATAAATTTAGAAATCAGTCGGAATGCTGACCACTGGCATTTAATGACTTCCTGTTTTTGTCTAAAATGCTTTCTATAGATAAAAGTCTTAATCTCTCCCTTTGCAGAGAGGCAGTGCACCATCTCTCTCCTGCAGTTACTAGACCAGGAGCAAATTCTGTTTTTCTTGTTTTGAGAGATTAGCATGGATACAGATAAATTGCAACAAGATTAAGCTTTTGCTTATATTTTTGGAATGCATTTTGCACATTCCTCTTTTCAAGTTGTTTTTTAAAACCATTACAAGTATGTTCTAAAAGAGGACTATTCAAACACCTTTAATTTGCCAATGTCAATTGAGAAACCCTCCTGGCCTCCATTTGCATTAGCACTGGAATTCTCCTTCAGAGATGTCAGCTGTGGAATACTTGAGGGTGGCTGGATCAGCTGGCCAAAAACCAGTAGAGTCATTTGCAAGACTGCAAGCATCAGGCAGGAAATTGCATCAAGTGTTAACCTGGGCTAGAGTTTGGCGAGCATGAAATAAACAGGTCAGTTCTGGTGGCTTGCTACTGCCCAGTTTCATTTTCTCTTCAGTTAGTTTTATTTTGTTATTGGTCCTCCCCAGGCTTTTCTGTTTGTTTGCTGTTTCAAACTTCCAAAACTTTAGATGCTACAGGGATAAAAAGGTGCTTGGAGACCATGTGGTATTGGAAACACCCACACCTGGTGGGAGGCTGTATGGAAAGTCCACCTGATGATATCCAAGTGGGAAGACATGCGGCCAATAGGATCTCCAGAAGAAAAGCCAGGAGTCCGAGTGTCAGTGCACCCTGCCTCCAGCACATGGCAGTGAGCACTCAGGGCCCTAACACAAGGTGCTGCAGAGAGCAAACTCACCAAGAGTCCCACAGCTGCCACTTGTCAGTCTGGCTGAGGGAAACCTGCTCTTCCTCATCTCTGGTCTGGACTTGCAAAGTTAAGCAGAAAAAGAAGATGAAAAGTGTTGGCCCACCCTGAGATAAGGGAAGGTATGATCACTGTAGATGCAGCCCTACTGACTACAGGCATTTTGTGTCTGAATATCTTCATGCTCAGAGACAGTGGTCCAGCTAGTGGTACCAATGGAATTGTTGGCTAGTGGTTGTTGTCAGCTTCCTCTGAAACACCATGATAGGTCAGATGTTCAGCTGACCCTTTGTGTAGCAGGTATATGTGCCAAAGTGTGTCTGATTTCAAAGAAAGGCTTTGACCTAAAGATTTCACCAAGAGATTTGTGTGTTTTTCAATGATAAATTGTCAGGGACAATGTGGTGATGTGAGTATTGGAAGAGAACAGGTAAAGCAAAGGCCCCCCTGAAGCAAAGGAGTCTAGGTGCCAGCAGAAGTATCATTGGTAGTCAAGATGGTGTGTCCCCTTAGAAAGAGTTTTACTTTATTTTTTTCTGAAATGAAAGAAGGTGATGAGGATTGGATGGATGAACAGAAACACGTGAAATACTAAATATTTAGGCCCAGAAACAGGTGATGCTGACATACACAGGACTTCACTCTTTGGGGTCAAGGCTTGCTACTCCTCTCACCCCAGCCACAGCACAGGCAGACCCCAAGGCTGCTTTCATGTTAAGTCATTAACACGTTTTAAACCACAAAAATGTGCGAAGATGGAAGCAGATGGGTTCCTCAGAGAAGGAATGGTTTGTTGACAAAGATAGCCATGCCTTAAACACCAAAAAAATTCTGTGCACCTTCAAAGGTGAAGACAGATGTTTGAAGCAGACACGTTCTCAATTCCTGCTGAGAAGAAATGCATTTTTGAGCAAGATGGGATTTCTCTGTTCCTACACAATCCACCCATTATTTTGTACAAAGTCTGGGCAAACTTGCTAGCTGAAATTCCCAGAACAAGATTCAGCCAGAGGTTGGATTGTGTGTGTGCAAGTAACTGTGGAAAAGGTAGGAAATCAGGGATCTGATGCAATACTAGCAGAACCAGTTTATTCTAAAATCCCTTTACAAACCATGGGTATAGTAGACTGAAAAATCTCCCAAACCTGTCAGTTATAGAATTCATGTGGAGTTAAGATATTTGATAAAGGATAGGATTTTATCTTTAACTTGCACACTTAGAGCTAGAACATGGATCCCTAGGGAAAAGGCATATATAGTGTTATAAAAGACAAGCTGGTGCCTTGTATCACCCAGCTCCTTTCATGTGCTCTCTAGTTGTGTATCCTCTCTTGTGTGCTCACATCCTCTCTGTTCAAGTCATCTCAGAGGATAGTAGGATAGTGTTGCATGAATATGAATGTAGATTTTATTTACCTTTGCATTGTTTATCATTTCCTGTTTTACAATGCTGTTCCCTTTCTTTCTGGAGATATCTCCTCTTTCTTTTACACACAGCCCCATCAGATAAATGTTTGGCTAGAAACATAAGGGCACCCATAGTGTTAAAGTCTCCCAGAGGCACATCAGAGAAGGCAGCATTTTACAATCAATCAAAAACTGCAGAAGGGGTGTGCTATGAATCTCTCACTCTTTCAGAATTCATACAGCTTCCTTAAGGGCACCTTGAATAAATGAAGCTGTTCTGATGGCACTCTTTTCAACATGGCCATTCTTACTGGTACCCTGTAGGCAGCTCTCCCCTGCCTGGGGTATTTTTCAAGGACTTTCCTTCATTGTCACCCTCCTCAAGTCTTTTGGAGTCTGTGGATGGAGAGGCAAGCCTTTCATATATGAAGTTCTTCAGAATTTGCCAAGTTTAGCTTACAATTATTATGAATTTATTAATCTGATCCAAATACGGTAGTCAAATTTTATTTCTTCACACAAAAATTCCATGGGTGGAAGCAAACAATACCCCTTATTAATTATTTCCAGCAGAAAATGTGGAAAACAACAACGTTTTCATCCACCAAGAACTATTAGGTATATTGTATTAATGTTGTGCCAAAATTAGGAAAAATTAGGTCAGAAAAGAATTAGAAGAATCCCTCCTACACTCTATATGTTTACAGCATGATAAATGCTCTTCATGGTCTTTGGCATCTGTAATCATTCATTCATTTTAGATTTCATGCTGTCATATTTGTGTCAGAGGAAAACAATACATAGCTGTAAGTAAGCACTATTGCTTGCAGTACTTATCTCTGTTCGTGCTATGCACAAGATAATACTCAGTGTGATAAAGAGGATTATTGATACAGCTTACAGATGGCTGGGACATGAAAGAGTGCAGTTGTGTTGCAGCTGATGAGCTTGCACCTCAGTTAGCATAGCAAGTGGCTTTCTCTGCTGAGGGTGGGATTATATCAGAATGTGGAAAATGCCAGGCACTTCTGCAGCCCTCCTTGGCTATGGTTTTGTTAATTAAAATAAATCATTCTCCCAGAGCATTGTTTTTAGCCTGCAGAAGGACTCTTCTCTGTCTTGGCAGTTGTGATAACAGTGGTAGCAGTGATGTTCAATGTCCTTTCCTCTCTCAGTCACCACTGTCCCAGAGGAAAGGGGGTGCAGCTGCCTATCATAAGTGCCATTTTGACTGCCAGGAGGGGATTTGGAGAGGACAGTGGGTGGACAAGAATAGGAGGGCAACAGCAGCAGATTATAAATGTTCCTGCAGTT
Organism: Rhadina sibilatrix; assembly: GCA_013400275.1. Taxonomy (NCBI): domain Eukaryota; kingdom Metazoa; phylum Chordata; class Aves; order Passeriformes; family Phylloscopidae; genus Rhadina; species Rhadina sibilatrix. Next base: position 152,512 of record VWYO01013496.1, read on the forward strand.
CAGCTGGAATGGATCTTTTCTGTCTTTAGTATGCTGGTTCCTTATCCTATTCCTGTAATCCTAAAAAAAACTGCAGATACAGGGGAGACTTTTTTCTTCTCTCACTCCCTAAAAGAGGCCCTTTCAATGTTTTTCCTCTCCACGTAGACTGAGGAATTTGCAGGGTGAGTGTGAGCCCATGCCAGATATCAGGGTTAACACACAAGATGAATAGAAGAGAGCACATGAAAGGGACACAGTGTGGTTAAGGCAGAGAAAAAGGGTGTTTTAGAGTAGGTGTGCATTGACAAGAGCTACATCCCTCTGGAGCCTCTAAAGGACAGCAGTGTGTGACTTGGCAGAAGTAGAAGTGCTTCTTTTATTTTGCTCTTTTGAGTTAGAGGAAAACAAATGTTCACAGGATAAACACAGACATAGGCTCTCCAAGGCAAAAGACAAAAAAAAAAAAAAAAAATTGCTGCTTAGGAAACACTTTGCCTGCTAACACAAGAAGTTTCATAAGTAGCCATCCAGTCTGGTATCCTAGTAATGAGTGACTAGTTCATCAGTGTTTATTCTTGTGTAGCTTATTTCTTTTCTGTTGCTGGTTTTTGGAGTTGTTTTCTCTATTGTTCCTGTACTCACTGATTTTTGTGTGATTTATCATGGCTGGTTTCATATGCCTACTGCCTACAACAGTTTTTACTCTCTTGCAATCAAACCTTGCTGTGAGGCCTTGTCTCATTTACCCAAGGGTTTCCAACATCCAGCTACCATGGAAACATAATCTGCACTGGTGCACCAGACAAGAGTTCAAGATAGATGTGATGTAGTCATATGGTCATTGGAAAGCCTCCAGTGGACTTCTACCACAGCTTTGCAAGACACACAATGGACAAGGAGTAGAAGTTCCATTTCTCATTGGGATGAGAGGTATCACACAGTATCTGAAAATTAGATTAGGTCATAAATGCTTTTTTGTAACTCATATTTCCTGCTGTAAAACATGCTTCTCAGTCTGTAGGGACCCTTCAGTCTTTTAAGAAAATGTCCTATTTTTCTGGTTCCCTCAAGCTTTCCTGTCTAATGGTTAGCCATTTACCCCTCAGTCTGATGGGCATTTCTTCTTCGCCCAGCCCTCTGCGGCCTGACTCTCAGGACAGACCTTAGCCATGCTCCATGGGAATGTTCCTCCTGCTGCAACTGAAGAGCTCATTTAGCTTCTTGCAGTACCATTGCCTTCAAAGAATTGCCAGGGCTGGAGGTAATATCCCAAGGCGCTCTCTGTCCAGACAAGTGCTCTTCAGCCATCCAAGGACATAAAGTCTGCACTTCTTTTCAAGTATGTTGGGCTTTCCTAGTGCCACGGTATGACTATGGCATATCCACCAAGGTTCAAATCACTGAATTCAACAGACCTGCTTTGTATGTCATTGTAATTTAGGTTTGACCGAGTTTGTAAAATGTTAAGATGCTCCTGGAAGTTACTAACACTGTATTTTAGACTGCTTTCAGTCCTGATTCTGAGCAGAAAAACATCAATATTTTGATGTATGCTTAAGGCTTTCCAGTATGTGGCAGCAGAAGGATTTTGTATGTCATTGTTTTATTAAATGTGGTATCTTTAGATCTTCATTTTTGGTGAAGTCAATTCACAACAGATTTCTGGGAGTGAAAGAATTTAATCTCACTTCCATCTTACTTCAACAAATATTTGGGGGGAGGGGTGGAAGAAATTTCAATCCTTGTTTCTCTTCTAGAAAAAGAATTCCATGTTAACACATTAATTTTCCAAAGTCCGAAGTATTACGAGCCTGACATTTATGTGTTCATTTGTATGTAACTCAAACACATCCTTATCGTCAGTAATGCATCTCAGTATTTTCCATTGTACCAACAGTTAAATAAAAACTGAGCAAACCTGAGAATTTTTGTGTCACCATTTACAAGCACTTAATAAGCTGCCAGAGTCATTAGAATGGGTGCATGTTTTGCTAGCAGCAGAATGGTGACAACTTGCACTAGTGACTTCCTTCCAGAACTGGGTGGGAAGGCAACCTTTATTTTTTTTTATCATTTTTCCGTGTAGCTGCACAGAGCAACTAGTTGGTTGCTAAACCAGTCCACTTTTTCTTGAGTGCAGGAAATCAAGCCTCAGCACATAGGTTATTAGATCTGTCTGAGATACTGAGGAGCCCAGAGAGGCCCAGGAACTCCATCTGAGAAAAGTGTTCAGTGCAGTGGGCTGCATCTGGATTTTTCTGGATGTCTTTGGGGCTTTCTCAGGAGCAAATTCCTATCTGCTTCACCACAGAATTTCTTGTAGCTGTTTCTAGCATATCAAAAATTATGCCAACAGAATGTTCTGTTGTTCCTAAGCAACAGATTTAAAAAAAATTAAAGAAATTGGAAAATTGGAAGCTTTCAATTGGAACTTTGAACAATGCTATGATAGCTTTCCTGCTAGCTCCATTGTTTCCACCTTGGACTTTTCTGCTACAGGCCTGGTGAGAATGCTCTCATTGTCTTTTGTCCTTCACTGTGATCCCATGACTTGCAATGTTCCCCTCTCTGATGTTGTTCTCCCAAGGCAGCCTATAGTGAAGAAAATACATGCTTAAGCTAGAACAAAGTCCACTGCTGCTTTACAAGCTAGGAGGCTGAACACAACATCCACAATTTCAACAGCAAGTGGTTGGATTTGAATTATTGACTTGGTTTCTGCAAAAACCAGTTCAGCAGAGCTTTTCTGTACAGGGGGTATATTCTATCAGCATGGACAATACTGCAAATAAAGAGATGCAGTTTTCTACTCTTACAGCAGCAGGTACAAGGAGGGGACAAAAGCCTGCATGGGTTTCAAGTACTCTTTTCTAGGACTGCTGGCATCCAAAAGAGCTGCAGACAAAAGCTATGAAGTGGGTTCATGTGTTTGATGCCACCTCAGCGTGGAAGAATTTCATCCTCATGCTGTCAAATTGCTGCCAGAAACCCTAACAAAGTCATTTGGTGAAAGGACTTGATGCTTTGTACTGGCATCTGACAATTCACCCCCCAGCTTCTTTCCATTGGTGAGCTTTTTAACACCATTAGTTGCAAGCAAACTCAATTTAGGGATGTTTTTTCATGTGTAAAAAGCCTGTGTGTGTGGTTTTTTGGTTGGTAACCAGTGTCTTTGGTTGGTCACCTGGTGTATATTGCAGGCTTGCAGACTTCGGAAAATCATCTTCTGTTCCATCTAGGTGGGTTTGCTGTCCAAGCAGAAAGGTGTCCAACAGAAAGCTTACATTTGCCACTGCCCAAGCTGGAAATTGCTGGCACCTTCTTGGCAGACATGGCAAAAAGTCTGCATGCTGTGGGAACTGCTAGTTCTTGCCAGTCCTGCAAGAGACCACCACTCAAAAAAAAAAAAAANACACTAAAAAAAAAAAAAAAAAAACAAAAAAAAAACCACCAAACAACACCACCAGTTTGAAAACAGCGTTCACTGTATTGTGCTGGGAATCCCTTATTGCTGCTGCCTGCGCTAATCCTGCTCAGTGATGAAATGATGAAAAGACGTTGGTTTCCACCTCAGTGATGCAGCCTGGAAAATCTCAGAAGCCCTGTCTTTTTTCTGACATGATTGGTGTGTAAGGGTTTCACAGCAGTGCTTATATTTAAAGCCTCTCTAACCCTGCAAGGAGTTACAATCTTCCTTTAATTCAGTACTCCCAATAAAGTACAAGGCATTTAATTTCTGCATTGGGCTCTGAATTTTGTTCTAGGCTTTGTTCTCCTCAGACCTTTGGAAAACAGAGAAAGAAGGGGGGAAGCATATTAATTGGTGTAAGACTCTTTGGCTTTGATACTATTGAAGCCTGATGAGCCTCTGAATTTCAATTGAATAGAGCTCTAAGAAAAGAAGTAGATTCGTTGAACGACGGCATTTGAGTGCAAGAAGGATATGTGTTTAGGACTTTCCATTACATAATGGGGCTGAAATGGGTTAACAAGACCCAAGCTTTCTTTTTCTTGAGAATTGCTGCCTGCACCACTCTTTTTCTATTACTGATGCTTCAGTCACAGCACTCACAGAAGGGTTTTCTTTATTGTTATTAGTTTGAGAAGTAAATTGCAGTATTGTTTCTCCTGATCAAGAGATTGATTAGTCAGAGGTCTCTAGCTGAAGGAAAAAAAATGTTCCTCATTATCAACTTTAAATGTATTAGCCAAGAAGAGTTTCAGATGGTAGGGGGCTGGGGCTTGGGGGTGTGTCTTGCTCTTTTGATGTGCTGCCCAAACCATTTACAGATCTTTGAAAGGCATCCCTCTCATCGGGTCAGTGAAAAGAGAGTGTGGGAACAATGCTCTTGAAAGAAAATTACCCATTGCTGCTTCTGTCTGGATGGTTCCTGTGGTGTTTTGATGAGTAACAGTGCATTAGTATATTTGTAGACTTTGGGTTTTGTCCATTCTTTCTCTTTCTAGGTGCTTTCATAATCTGCTGGACCCCAGGATTAGTCTTGCTGCTCCTCGATGTTTGTTGTCCGCAGTGCAATGTCCTGGCCTATGAAAAATTTTTTCTGCTCCTGGCAGAGTTCAACTCTGCCATGAACCCCATCATCTACTCCTACCGAGACAAGGAAATGAGTGCAACGTTCAAGCAGATCCTCTGCTGCCAGCGCAGTGAGAGCACCAATGGCCCCACCGAAGGCTCGGATCGGTCGGCATCCTCCCTCAACCACACCATCTTGGCCGGCGTCCACAGCAACGACCACTCCGTGGTGTGAAACCACGGCCAGCCCTGTGACCGACAAAGAGCAGCAACGCTGTGGGGCGGGGCAGGTGCATGGCCCTGGGGAAGGTAACCCACTCACGTTTTCTCAAACACTAATGGACTACAAGTGCATCTTTTCCAGGGGGCCTGAGATACCAGCACAGACTGCCCTGTCCACAGGATTGGCCATGCTGCAAAGCCTTTGGTTTCTACTTTGAAAAAGTAAAACGCAGTTGCTTTGCAGAGGAGGTCATCAATGCCCATGGAAAAGCCTTGCTGAGACTTTGTTGGACTTTGCTGCATCTTGGTGCCAGTCTGAATCAACTCTGATTAATTAAGCTTATACCTGCTTCACTGCATTTACATGTAGCCACTTAGTATTTTTAAAAAGGGAGTAAAGGGGATAAAAATATGCCTATCATTTAATAGACATGTAATATGTATCACCATCAGCATGCTTGTGATGAACATTTTCTGTGCAGGGAGTAAAACTGTCCTCTAGTCTTTGTATCCTTAGACACACTGTCATAACTACAGTAAAAAGAAAAGGGTTTTTTTCTAACACAGGCAACAGGAAGATGAGGGAAACTGACTCTTCTTACCTTCTTTACTGGCGTTAGAGAATGCATGTTCTGTGTGTATGCAGATTGTTTTAATTATGAAAAAAAAAAAGCTCTTTGTAAAGTCTGCTGGAAAGTAGAAAAGCATAGACTGTATCCCAGTGTTTGTTTAGATTATGAAATAAACAGTACTTAAGTCACAATGTATATAAGGTTCTTCTTTGAAGTGCAGTATGAAATTTGTAACATGAGGGGTACCAAGTTTTTTATGGATAAGTTCTTAAAGTAGAACACATCCCTAAGGCTCTCAAAGGGCTACAGTCAGGTCAGTAGATTGCAAAAACTGTATTTATGGCATATTCTTGGAATGCTTTTTTTGTTAATGGCAAAAAGCATGTGCATTTTTAATGGAAAAAAAAAAAAAAAAAGGTATGTTCTTATGGAACTTTTCTTGTAACTGAAAAAAACCACCTTCTGCATTTTTGCACCGAGAAGTATTATGTAGAGTACCATTCAAATGATGCCCCCTTCATTTCAAAAGCATTGGGTTACTAAGAACCAAGGCACCATTTTATTTTGTAAAGTCAACACTTTACAAGGTAGTCATCCATTGCAAATGGCTGGACCATATTAGAGGTAGTAGCCACACATGTACACTTAAAAGTACCTAAGGTAACAGGTGGGGGTTTTTTGTGAGACTGTTTTGAAGAGAAATGTCACTCATCTGAATATCAGTTGCTAAGAATGACTGATAGTAAACAAAACTCATTAGCAGGGGTAAATGTGAGCAAAGGTGGGATCTTGCTGATAAAAAACTTGGGACACCTTTCCAGGAAATTATGTGTTCTCCTAACAATGTAAAATATATCAACAGTAAATTCCTGGCACTGTTTTCGTCATTGTAATTTGTCTCTATAACAAAAATAAAAAAAAAAAAAACCCACACAAAAAAAAGGAAAAACCCAAAAAGCAAGCAAGAAAAAAGAAGTCACAAAAAAAAAACTCCTCAAAACAACAACAACCAACAAACAAACAAAACAAAACAAAGAAAAAAAAAAAACCCACAGAGATTTATATCCTTCATCTTACCATACTGGAATGTAACTTAAGGGATGATATTCTCCCATTTGGGAAAAAATGGAAGGTAGAGGGTCAGCCCAGCAAAATTCAGTAGTTTTAGCATCTCTCGCTTTGAGGAGATGTTTGGATTTTATGCTTGCAAGCATAAAATTGCTTGTAATAGGCAATTCCTTGCTGAGAGAGAGAAGAGAAACAAGTGAACAAAACCTGCCTCCATTGAATAAAGTGAGAGTTTTGACACTTCTTTTAGTAAAACTGAAATCCACCTGAACTGTTGAGCTAGTTTTGTGTGGACACTGTGGAAGGTGGAGTAGACAGAGAGAATAAACATAACATTATCTGCCAGTTGACCGATGTTTTGAATATATCCACTAACTTTGAACAAAATAGGTCTTTTTTTCTGACTCTATTTGAGAGCAAATGAATGTACAGGTTGATTTGGTTTTATTCAGAGAACTGTAATGAGAAACAGAAGACCAGGCTGTATGAATTTTTCATTTAAAAGCATCTGCTTGCTAATCCTCTCATAATTTTTCCCTAGTACCTGCTTGATACTTGGACTAGTGCAGGTAAGCAGAAGAGAGCAGAGGGTAAGACTGCCTCCAAAGACAGGGGACATCTGACAGAAAAACAATTTCCTTTCCTCAAGAGTGCTTGGAGTTCCTTTCTTCCTTGAGTCCAGCAAGAGCACTTTTTCCTAACATCCCCAAAAAAGTAGAAGATCAGAGACACTTTATTCTAGGGTTTGGGAGGTTTTGGGCTGGGGAGTTGCCTTTTCCAAGTGTTCTTTTCACTGCTGTTTGCATGCTTTTATTGACCCTCATCTGGATAGGGTGGGAGGATGATGTTACAAAATAGCAGCAAATCATTCACCCTAGTTTAACCTGCTGGAAATCTGGTGGGTTTTGAAAAGCCATGGGTGATAACTTGAAAACAGGGTTGGTGTGGTTGTTTGAGACATTTGTGGGTCCAGAGGTCTCTTGTGAAGACAGATGCCTAAGGAGAGTTTCTGTCAACATTGTGATTGTGACAGATGGCAGTTGCTGTCCAGATACATTGATCAACCCAAGGAGGAGCTCAACAATTTAAGCTGAACCTTTTGAACTCTTAGCAGCAATTAAATTTCAGTTGTCAGGTATATTAATCCAGGAGCATGTCTAACAGCTTTAGCTTTTCTTCTAAAAGGTGAAGTGCAATGTTTCAGATCATATACAACAGGAAGAACATTGCTTGGAATTCTGCTAGAGGTACTCACTGAGCATATGGCTGGTGTGTAAAGATTTGATTAGTGCTTTATGTTGTTGACATGTTCCTATATCCTTAAAGAATCTGATCTGTGAATTGAGTAGTTCTTTGCAGGCTAATGAAACTAAAGCTCCAGTGAGCAAAGATAATAAAAACCAGAGCCTAGAATAGAAGGATTCATTTGCTGTGTTCCTTAGAATGGTTCCCAGCCATTTGTTTTTATCTCAGAATTTTTTTAAATTTCACTCTTCTATTCAGATTTTCCAGCCTCATTGTACAGTTGTAGAACTGACTTCTGCTATGTGAAAGCATGGTGCAAAGTACTTAGGGAAAAAGATTGCCCCACTTATTTTTACTTATCTCAAATTCTTCAAAAGGTTTTAGAAGACTTCTTAAAATACCAACGATCCTCCCACAGTCATTAAAATTCTTTTGTTGCTGATTGCCTCTGGTCCAAGTAAATCCTCTTGAAGTTCAAATGTAATGGTGTTTGTGTCAGCAATTGTAGTGGTGAGGAGTTGTGTATTGAAAGAAATATTATTTGCAGATCAAGGAAAATGTTTTTTTCTACTTCATGTATTTTCAGTGACAGTGTAAATCTGAAAACTAATTAAAGAGACGGCCTTTGAATTCTAATTCCTGTTGCTGTGATATATACAGAGGCTAGGTAACTCATTGGTCAGAAAAAGCACAACCTTTTTATAAAAGATTGAAAATATATTCTCTATATTTTGACACATTTATTTTCTTGTCAGCACCTTTTTTGTTCTGAGTTTTCTGGGATCTCTTGGCAGCTTCAGCCTGGCTTCTGACTGAGATACTAAAAGCTGGGCAGATAGAAGAGAGGGCAGACCAAAAAAGGCTTTTTCAGTGAGTACCTAAAATTAAGTATACCTCTCTGTCCATAGTGCACCAGTAACAGAGTTTTTTTAAATAGTTGCCACGAGATTCGCCTTTTTTGGGTTTTTTGGGGGTTTTTTGTTGTGTTTTTTTGTTTGTTTTGGTGTTTTTTTGTTTGTTTTTGTTTTGTTTTTTGTTTGTTTTTTGTTTTGTTTTTGTTTGTTTGTTTTTTGTTTTTTTTGTTTTGTTTTTTGTTTTTTTGTTTTGTTTTTTGTTGTTGTTGTTTTGTTTTTTTGTTTTGTTTGTTGGTTTGGTTTGGTTTGGTTTGGTTTGGTTTGGTTTGGTTTGGTTTTTTTTAATTCTGCCTTTGCCAAATAGTCACAGCTGTAGGAGCATTTAAACAAGCAGGCAACAAAAGCTCAGAGTAGGCTACTTGGCAGAAAGGTCAGGCCTGCTATGTTCATGGGGCAAACTAAGCCTGGGTAACTTGGATGTCAAAGAGGAAAGGACATGTCTTATGTCCAGTGTTTTAGTTCTTCTTCCTCTGCTAAGAACCTTCTCAATATCAACATAAAATTGTCCCAGTATGGGATTGCACCGAAATGAAACTTTTCTGGTCACCTTTTGATCTGTACTGGTGTGGTGGGCAGGGGTTTAACCATGGCCAGTGTGGGTTCCAGGGGCAGTGTGTCAGGGGAAACATAAGTGGGCTCTGCTTCTGAAGCAGATTTTGTAGCTTTTTCTAATCTTTGTGTTGCCCCATAAGTACACTACCAGATACCATACTTAACTACTAAAGCCATCTTGGGTTTCTGTCTGTGACACTGCTGCAGCCAGATCTGTCTGCAGTGGGCATCCACAGACAAAAAACATGCAGCTTTCTCTGTGAAAGAAATAAAAGTCCACCCTGCAGATTGCTCTTTCCAGGTCGGATTAAAAAGAACACCACCAGATGACAAGGCTTTGATGCAAAAACCCCTGGTCTGTCTTTCAGTCTGTGTGAATCGAGGTGATGCAAAGCAGAGTGGGCAAAGGCATTCTCTAGGGCATTGTCCTCACCCTGTTCGGAGGCATAACCCCATTCCTGGTGTCCCTGTCATTGCTCTGGGTCCCTTCTGACTGGGAGACTGGATGCAGCTGGCAGAGGTCAGTCTTAGCAAACTGGCTGATTTTTTCCACTTGCTGCAGAGGTGAATACAGGCTTTTCTTTTTTCTGGTCCTGTTAAGGGCTTTCCTGGTTTTGCAAGTGTACCTGTCATGTCCTTTCAAACTAGTTCTTGCTTTGAGGCATCAATCTGTGCTATACACTGTTGCCTTTAAGGAGGGGATTTGCAACTGCAATCTCATTTGTTCAGACAAATTTCTTGGGCTTTGCTATTTGATTGGAAAGGTCACTACCAATAGAGAGTTAGCTTAAAAAGTACTGATGCCACAGCTGTCCAGCCACAGCTCCTTAAGAAAATGTGCCCTTATCTTTCCTTCAATTTTCCTCTCTTAGAGGATTTTCTAAGAAGGTATTTACCCAGCTCCTCCTTTCTAAATCTATTAAGGAGAAAACAAAGAGGTTGATATTTAAAGAAAACAAACAAAACACCCAAACAAAACCAAAAAATTATAGCAGAAACCTCACAAAACAAACAAACAAACAAAAAAACCACACTTCAAGAAAAACACAGAGCACAAGGATATTAAACTATGCTGCTGTCTTCTGCAGTACATGGAAATCCAACACACTGATAGCTGCCAGCATTTTAACAAGAGCCTCCATAAAATGTTCCCATTTGCCTGTGATAAAATTCTGATAACCAGAAGTGTATGTGGGAGACTCAGGAATCTGTTAATTTTTCCTGTTTAAATAAAGCCGTGTTTGTAATTCAAAAGTATTGAGAGAGCCAATGAGCTTTGGCAAACAATTTTGTTACTAAGTGCACTTACTGTAAATGTTTAGAAGCTGTATCTAGTACAATAAAGTATTTGGCATGTGTAATATGGAGTGTGAAATAAATACCCTTTTTCGGGAGAGCTGGTATTTTTGGATGTGGAGGGGAATTTATCAAAAACTGTATCAAGGCACAGGCTTGTCTCTTCCAGGAGATAGCATAGAGCTAAAACACAGGGACAGCAAAGGGACAGGTTATTTCCAGTAAATCACTTTATCCATTCTGTTTGTGATTCTTACATGCCCCCTTCCTTTCTTTGAAGTCCACATTTGCACCATTTAACCTCAAACTTTGTCTTGTTGCTACAGAGAAAACATTTCCTGCACAGAGGAAACAAACTTACGGTTTCTTTCCCCACCTCCTATTCTCCTTTCTCCCTCTGCCTTCTTCCTTTTCCTTTTGCTCTTCGCCTTCCTTTCCTTCTTTTTGTGCATGGACACGTTTCTCCTACATGTGTCCCCAGTTTTGATTTAATCATAGAAGGTTAACTAAACCTAATCTGGTTGGCTTATGTATAGAAATGGATGTGTCCACACATAGATCTGCCATAGAAAGGGGACAGAAGTGAAATAAAATTATTTCTTTCTGTGCTGTTTGAGTATAGTTCTTTAAGACTCTATTTTTGTACTAAATCCTGTTTCACATTTTGAAGAAAAGAGGACTTGTGTAAAGGGTTCATTAGCCCCCTGCGTTTTGTTAGAGAAGCCAATCACTTATACACTGATGGAAGCCAAGTGTCTGCTTCAGAAAAAGAAGTTGGTGTTCGTAATCACTCTAAGCATTGTTAAGTGCAAAAATAAAAAATGAGAAGAGTTCAAGTTTTTTCATGTCCCCAGATCCTGGTGATTCATGACTAATGCCTTGGTGCTGGGCTTTCCATGGCATGGCGTGTGTAATGTAAAACAGCCCCTTAGAGCTTGATTGCTGGACATAATGAGCAGAAAGCCAAAACACACAATTGCAAAATAAATCATGTCTCATGAAAATGCACTGCAATACCTCTGGGATTTTCTGCTTAAGCCCTGGATCACCATTTGCTGGGAAAGCCAAACTGTTTATATGGCAATCTGTTAACATTAAATACACAACACGTGCAGCGCCACAGCTCGCAGCCTCAGTGCGCAGGAGGAGAGGCGCAGAGCAGGAGCAGAGAGCCAGCACATTGGAGATCACAATGCCCAGAGCCTGCAGTGCACTTCCTGCACCTCCTGGGCCAACACTCCCTTCCTGCTTTGTGCCTTTTTGTGCCCCTTCAGAACAGGTGTGTCTAGGTGGGCAGCACTGCCTCTCATAAGCTAGATCCAGCAGGAGCAAATGAAAGTCAGCCTCCTTCTGACTTTCTAATGTTTATCTAAAGCCTTTCTCCCTTTAACTGCTTAGTCTTCACATGGTTACAGATCTGTTGCTCCCTCCTCTAGTCCTTGCATGCCCAGCTTCTTGCTGGACACTCTTGTCACCCCTCAGAGTCCTTCCAGTTCCTCATTTGTGTTGCTTTTCTCTGTGCCTCCTCCAGAAAACCTAAACCATCTTTGTAGCAACCTTCATGCTGACAGCCAGGTGTTTTACACCACAAATGCAGTTCCTTTGTAATTCCCCGGAGGACAAGGTAGAAATGGAATTAAAGTCAGTAGGCAGCATGTCACAAGTATGTTCCTGAGAGCCCAGTTTTGGAGCCAGTTTGGTTTAATATCTTTATCACGGTGTCTGAAGGGTTTCACTATCCCTGGAGATATTGAAAAGATTGTGTAGATGTGGCACTTAGGAGCATGGATTGCTGCTGGGCCTGACAGTGATAGGTTAATGGTTATAGTCAATGGTCTTAAAGGTCTTTTGTAACCAAAACCATTCTATGATTTTATGAGAAATAAATAAATACAATATGTAGAGAAAAAGGAAGTGAAAAATTGTGAGATGTAAGGGACAACACAGAAGAGACTTCCTAACCTTCTATGAAGAATTTGGTTTATAACCCTTTCAAAGGCTTTCTGGCAAGCCCAGGAAAGAATTCTTAGTTATGGATTCTGTTCAAGTGGAAAGAGTAATGCCCCTTACATGGCACTATTTTTTTTTTTTTTTTT
>VWYO01013496.1:165017-179016 GCA_013400275.1 Rhadina sibilatrix
TTTTATTTCTGATTAAAATCTTTGTTGTTTTAAGTGTGTCTAATTTATTAAGAGATCAAAAGGCCAATTGAAACAAGGAGAAGCTTTCCCATTTACCACCCACATTGAGCACAAAATTAAGCTGTTTTCATATAAATAGTGTTTTACCACTCAAAAGATTGAAGGATGCTTCAAAGATCACTGATTTAGGTTGGGGGTTCTCTATTCCTCTGTTTTTCCAAAGTTCATGGTATCTGGATATTTTGCTGCTTATTGTGCCGCAGATTTTTAAGTTTGTACATTCTTCTTGTCCTCAAGTGTCTCTTTACAATCCTGTTTTTCAAAATATGTAAACACTCCTTAGTTCAAGGGAGTTACTCAAAAATGTGCCTGATTTGAGCTCCTCCAGCTGCTACTGCCTTCCAGACCCCTCTCCTGTCTGATCACAGTGATGTCTGATTTTGAGCCACAAATATATGCTAACAAGTGACAATTATTTTGTTTAGAAATTCTTGTGTCAGGGAAAATGTCAGTATTGTATATATGTCTCTACAGCTAATGCAATGTTCTTCAGGCAAGCTGCCCATATGTTGTTTCTTAAAGAGACTCATCAGGGAAACAAACTTTTCCTGAGCTGGACTGGGTTAAGGGTTTGGAAAAGGTGACTGATCTTTCTTTTATTTTTGAAACATCATTCCCACATCTTTGCGTGAACATGCTTAGAGGTGAGCTGCTGTTTAGTCTTGAGATCATCTGTCCTTTTTCCTGCTATTCAGACATATGTACGTACCTGATTGTGCTCCTGAAAAAGCCTGCATATTTCTATAAAGTAGAAAACTTCTTTTTCAGTCCACATGCTTAAAAGCACAAGGCAGCCATACTTGATCTACCAGAGAGAGTGCACAAGAGAGTGAGGACTGTGAGACCTTGACTGTCAGACCTCTTTTCTTGATAGCTGGACACATGCACAGTCTGTATTCCAGTGTATCTTTTGGTCTGAGAACACCAGATATGTCCAATGACTTAGTCTAAGGGCACACATAAAACACAATCATGACACAGGCAATGATTTTGCTTAGCCAAACTCCATGAAAACTTGCAGGATTGGAAAACAGTTAAAGGGTGTATTTCTATTTTTTACTTCTGTGCAGAAAACTGGAAAACAGTGGGCAGCATTACGTTTGGTTGGTTGGTTGGTTGGTTGGTTGGTTGGTTTGTTGGGGTCTTTTTGTTTTTTTTGGTTTTTTTTTGAAGCAGAACATACCCTTACAAATCTAAGTAAGATTTACAAAGTCCTGGGAAATCACAAAGAACAAGACTAAAGGGACAAACTACTTTCTTTTTTTTTCTTTTTTTTTTTTTTTTTTTTTATTACAAACCCATATTAAAACTTCTTTTNNNNTTTTTTTAATAGCAATCCATGGTTACAACTTCCTTTTTCGAACAAATCATGTTTAACCTAGCTGCTGTAGGAAGATTACTGTGCTTGAAAACTGTGAAGCTGCCAGCTTCTGAACCTGACCTGCACCCTGTGAACTCAGGGAGAGGGGAGCAGTCAGGGAGGTTTCAGCTTCCTGCCATGGCTGCATGGTGTAGAGGGCAGCAGGGACCGAAGGGGTTGTAGAGAGAGGATCACTTGTCTCTCTGAGGTGTGAAGTCAGCCCAGGTGTGGGCAGCTGTGCCAGGGCAGCCCAGCCAGGAGCAGCAGCCACAAGCAAGCCACAGGGCCATATTGCAAGAGGCACATGGCAAAAAGTGTTTCCAAATAGTTACATGAAATGGAGACAAGACTCTATTGTCTGCCTCTAGCACATACAAAGAGGTGGAATCTCTGTGGAGATACAGCAGAACACCATTAAATTTGGATTGAAAGAGCTATATGGTTATAATGAACCCATAAAATGGATTGTAAGGATTCAAGCCCTGGCCCAGAGAGCAAGGATATAAATTTTGTCTGGAATAAGGCTTGCTGTCAGGAGATATCACAATCTCCACAGTGAACTCATGATTGGATCCTCTGCACTGCCCTTAAATTGTTCTCCATGGCTATAACTCAGACAAAAAGGACAGGTCGAATAACATACATGGCTTTGAAAATATGAGAGGATCCTTCCAGGTGTGTGTGTTAAAAATAGCAGCTTGCTGGCCCCTCTGCCTCTCCAGTGAGTACTTAGCAGCAGACAATTCTGCCTTGCATTGCCTGGCCCAAAGGCTGTGATGAGGCAGCAGAATCCATCCCACAGCAGGTACTGCCAGCAAGATGCATGTGTCTTGCACATAGAAGCAGGGTGTGGGGCTTTCTTTCTGTCTAGAATTTGAATAGGATTTTAAAAGGTTTTTTGCAGTACAGTAACAGCCATGGTAGACATTTTATTCATTAGAGAGGACCAGGCAGTGGTGAAAGAAAAAACATCTAAGTCATCTATGCAAAACTCAAGTTCCTGCTTTTTCTACTCATGTTCTAATGAACAGTGGTATAAAAGGAAGTCTTTATAGCATTGTTGGGTTTTTTCCTTAACGTCTGTGCTCTGTTCTTTTACTTCAAAAAGCATTTACATAGCTGAAGAAGCATCAAGTTTTATTAGAGTAATTTGGCTCTTAAAAAGTCAAAGCAAATTTTCTTCACAAGTACCTTAAATATACACAAAGGTGGCTGCATCCATTTTGTTGAGTTTGATGGAAGAGACACAACTCCACTTGTGTCAAGATATCTCTGTTAGTTTCCTATTGCTTGTGCCAGTCCAGGTTAATCTGGTTCAGGAACTAAAAGACACTGCACTAGTAAAAGGCAGCTTTGTTCCAGTGTCTTGTATTTCTATCGGAAGGTACAAGCATTGAAGGAAAAACATCACATCTAGTCCAACATGTGCCAGTGAATTTTTTCTGGTGTAAGCCGTGGACTCCTAAGTAGCTCAGACACTTTTGAAAATATTGCTCTTCATCCAAATAAAGTAAAAGAGCAGCCAATATTCAGAGTAAGTGGCTTTACTAGTAATGTTGCTTAAAGCAACCTCCCACATGCTTCACCTTCAGTGAGTAACTCCATAACTGAAACGTCTGGAGATGGTCCAAGCAAAACAGTGTGTTTTCCATTAAGAGTGGAAAAAAAATTACACAGCGTATAAATTTACAATGAAGCCATGTTGTTTGCTGTGAACTAGCAGTGACATACATGTGATTTTAGCAAGAAACCCCATAATTTCATCAGTTAACACTGTGTGCAAGTCAAGCATACAATGAAAAACAAAGCAGATCAGTCATTCATCAAAGAATTGTCCATCAATAAAGCTCCTGCATCTTTGCAGCCCCACCACCGGTCTGGGTGGGCTTCTGCCTCCTCCTCCTTCTTCCTTAATCATGCCCAGCCCATTTGCAGCTGGATTTGCCCCCACAGTCAGCAGTGGAGCACAGCTCTGAGGAAGGCTGTGGCTCTGGTCCCAGTGCTTGCCCCTCTCCTGGGGCTCAGTGCCAATGCACAAGGCAGTCCAGACACTGTGCCACCCCCTGCCTTCCCTTCTGGTTTGCCTCTAATCCAGAGACCCAGGACATAGTCAACAAAGGCAAGAAATAATCAAAAGAAAGAGGAAATACAGCTAGATGAATACAATATTGTGCCAAGAATCTGAACACAGAAATTATGCCTGGCTCTGCCACATATTATATACAACTAAGCAATTAGCCCTCAGTATTTAAGTTTTCCATTTCAGTAAGGGGTATTAGGTTTATGCCCTCTGCTCCCTTTCCATCATGAGTTCCACAGTATGGGAAATACCTCTTTGCAATGCGTTTTTGCAGAACCCAGAGCAATAAATGAATGTGTTAATGGGAAAACATTTCCAACAGCAAATGAGACCATTTCTACATCAGGATTCGAGTCACTCTGTTAAACAACTCTGTCACCCAGCTGACTCAGTCTCAACTCGGGTGTGAGCTGGTTGGTAATCTTTTTACCTCATTCTTGGAGGAGAGTTTGGACAAGAAAGAGAGAATTACATAAGAATGCAGTTGGACACCAAAAAGTAGTAATGAAGGAAGAAAGCAAAATACATGTTCAGGAGTAAATATATGTTCAGAAACTAAAAGGAGAATTGTAGAAAAAAATTAAAATTAATGGATTAAATGTAAAGGTGGAAAGCTCCTTGTAATTAGGCTTTGCTGAACCACAGACAGAAAATTAATGGGCTGCTAAGCTTGATTTTTTGCAGGCCTGGAAATGAGGAAGCCATCAAAGAGCCTGGTGAAAAGTAGGATACTGAAGTAGAGTCCATCAGGAAATGGCTGTGTTTCCTGAAAACCTGGAAGGGTTGAGTTAGTCAGCAGGTTTATCAATTAAACAGACCCAGACCCTTCCAGCTGCTGAGGAGGGTTTAGGAAAATCAATGGGACCATGTAGGCCTGTGGAGTGGTGTTGAAGGGGAGCCTGTGGTGCTTGAGAGGAGAGAAATAAAGGAATGGGCTTTCCCTGAAAAACAGGGAGCAGAGACATTCAGCTCCAAAAATATGACTAAACCATAGAGCAGCATTTGTTAGAGGAGATATAGGTAACAAGAGATCCATTATGAAGTATCTTGGCTGGAACATACAGCATCAAACTCACTAGCGGGTGAGATGGCTGCTGGATGGGAGCATGAATCCACAACACTCAGTGAAAAAATATGACCTGAATTTTCTCTGGTTTTCTCCCCTGGGGTAATGGTCCTTTCAGGCATGGTGATTCCCCAGGGGCAACCAAGAATTTTCATTCATAAATACTAAGATAAAATGAGGGGGGGGAGGCTCTGGTGACCATGTCAAACTGATCCTTTGTGTGCCAGCTGCAAGCTCACTGGGACTGATTTCCATCACACTTTTTGTGGGATGGAAGCCAAGCCATCCAGCTGCCAGCCCCAGTTTCCTGTTGTGTTTAGTTCAGATGGACTTATTTCTTTCCTCCCCTTTGTGATGGCTAGAAATGTGTTCCTTGCTTCCCACACCAGAACCAAGGCCATGGCCACAGCTATGTTTTGCTGAGACAATCAACTTGACATTCTCCTGCTGAATTTTGTTGTAACAATTAAGTTCAGAAGGAAGGTAGTGGAGTTGCTCAAAATAAGCCTCATGACAGTGTGCTTGTGTCTCTCTGTAGAGATAGACCAAAAGGCAAAGAGGATTTTCCCCTGCAAGAGCAAACATAACTGAATGTAAATGAGGCATCCAACATAGACAAGGTTGGTGCTATTGGAAAGAATTTTCTTCTAGCATAACTAAAATTATGAAATTTCATATGCATCTCTGGGCATATGAAAATCTTCTTACTTAAATTGTTCTGCAAGATCATGGAGTTCAGAGGTCTGCTACATTCTCCCAGGACACTAAAAGTGATGCAGTAAAAGACTTACTGACTTCAGGGACTTTCGAGTGGGAATATCCCTGCTGGGGAAGGAAGTAGAAGTCTCACCAATCGTTCCAGGGGCTGAAGGCAGCACAGTTTCCTGTATTGCCCAGCACCAAGCATCTGTATGGGATGTTCAGGATGCTCAGGATGTCAGCACCCACTCAGTCCTTGGACATCTCCCTGGAAGCAGAAAAGAAGGCACCACACCAGGGGTTTAACTGGGATGCAAAATACCAACCATTCATGTCTACTTCATTAGTGCATTTGTCCATTTAGGTCAAACAAATGCTCCTCAGGCAGGCCAGTGGCACTTTCTAGGAGGAAAAAGAGTATTCCTTTTTTATGAATTCTCCAATTTGTTGCAATGTTCGATGCATGGGTGGGAACTACTCCTTCAACAAGATCATTAACTTGTGTGCACAGTTTTGCGGATGGCATCTGCAAAAATCGTCACAGATTTCAATTCCTACTAAAATAGATCTTTTAAGCTGTTTGAAGAACCACATGAGATGAAATACAGAAAGTGGTGTTACTATCTACCACACAGTCATGGTCTTGTCTCGTTTATCTGGAAATGCCAGATGATCCTATTTCAATCAGAAAATCAAATCCAGGTGTATGTCTCTTAAGGTCAAAACCTGGGCACTGCCTTCTATACTTTTTTGAGTAGGAGTTATACCTGTCTTTGACGTAATCTCTGAAAACTCATGAAAATAAAAACAAAGGCCAAAGTCCATACAAATATTCAGGACAAGGGCAAAGTTTCCCTGTATTAAGATTCTGAGCTGTCTCTGCTGACAGCAAGTGATCAGGCTGTGGAAGGTACAAGCACGGCTGGGGGTCACTCATGGTAATTGAGTGAGTGTTGGTCTGGATCCTGGATTTCCTACTGTCCTAGTAATTATCCTCATAATATTTTTGGGTTTTTTAAAGGTAAAGATGAAGTTTGTAGTTTGAAATAATACCAATGCAGTGACTGAGATTTCCAAAGAAAACCTTTCCACATTATTTTAGATAGAATTAGTACTAATCTTGTGTTCATAAAACTTGACTATAAAAATGTATATACTTTTCAGTTTTTCACAGATGTTTGTCTGTTCATTGTTCTTCTAGAAATCTAAAAAAAATACCTGATGATAACACTATTAACCATTTTGTTTGATATTTACTGTTTTCATCTGCTACATAGTTGGATGACCATCTATAATAAATTTTGCACTGGTATACAGTGATTTTCTTTAAGGTATTTATTATTTAGCAAATAAGTCAGCATCCAGAAGTAAACTGAAAAGGACAACCAGAAATACAGGTGCAGTGTTTGGCATACAAGTTCCTTCTTCATCTCAGTTTGACCATGTGGTGAGCTGTTCTCAGGAGGCTGTTCCAAAGCTTATACATCTCCTGAGGGGCAACTCACTCCCTCATGTGAAAATCCTCACTGTGTTGTGATGTTTATTATAAACAGAGATCATGGGGTAGTGTGGAGAGAGAAAAGCTTAGGGAATGTATAGGAGACTGGATGAAGGATACTTTTGGCATATGCTTTATTTGCCAAAATGATGATCCTAGTCAGCTGAAGAATGCTCACAGCTTCAGGCATAAAGATGAGCCATCTTTAGAAAATACCTGGAATTTCTGGCCTCCAAGAATTATTTGTGGGAGTTAGAAGGCTAGTTCCAGTACATCACCAGCCCTTGCAAATCCCAGAATGTGCCTCTCCCATCTCCAGCTGCAGCAGATGGGTTGAGGAGTCAGCGCTTCTCTGTAATGACTTCAGCAAACTCTGAAGTAAAAACCAGCAAGCTCTGACAGAGTAAACAGAAATAATGGAGTTGAATGAGGATGGGCTGCTGAAGGTCTTTCCGGAAATGATCCATCATACATTGGCACAGACATGTCAGGAGCACTGACTGCATTTCCTATTATTTTATGAATGAGCACCCAGTTGTTGTGGTAAGGAGAGAACTTAGCTGAATGATGACCCTAGGAAAGGGATGTCATGACAACATTCACAGTATGGAGAGATGTTAACAGCAGGAAGGGAGAAATTTTTGGAAAAAGGAAGTGTGGGACCTATAAAGAGGAAATGGCAACAAAGCACACCCTGCGTAGATGGAGGGGTTTCTGTCTGATCCAGGCAGTGGTGTCACTACAAAATGGTCTGAGCATTACTGCTTTGGATATTCCAATGCAGTGCACACAGTTTTCACTAAGGAAAATGTCTCTTTCATATAGTTGTTTAAAACAACTTCCTCATGATTTCAGATGTGCCTTTTTCCATAAGATGTGTGACTACCCTGTTTCTGAAATTGATGCTAGAATGCCGCTACATGTGAGGAAAACAGTAAAACCAGTACAAAGAATTTGTTCATTTAGAGTATCATGCATCAACTACTATGGGAGAAATAGCTTTTAACTCACATGCTGACGCAAACCAAACACCAGCAGCCAGGAAATGTTTATGAACCCAACTGAAATCTGAGCTATCAGCAGACCTGAGAGAGAGAAAGGAAGTCAGGCACTGTCCTGAGGCACCTGGGAGGAAAAAAGGAACATTGATACAGCAAGTAGAAAATGTCACCATCTTCCACCAAGTAGTCCTTGCATGCCAGAAGGCCTCAAAGCACTTTACAGAACATCTGTATTGATTCCAGCCCTCCAGGGCCTTGGGGGAAACAGATCAAACCTTGTGGGTTGGCACAGGGGGACCTCTTCACCCACAGTTGTCATCTCTCTGTGGTGAAATGTGAATCTGGAAATCCATTGACATTGCATACCTTAGCTCTGCATACAGAACAGGCAGATTAATCACCTAGTCTGTCTTCTAAATTGTCTTAAAGTGAATCAAAACATGTGATCCTGAAGAAACTGCACATAGCACCATAGGCATGTGAGCTGTGCTGTACAAAGCTATCCCAGTTCTTGGGGCTGCTCATATTGACAAGTCTCTTCCTGCAGCTGGAAAATATATATTTCAGCAATGTGATGGCCAAGGGATTAGTGGAAATTCTTGTGGGATGCATTCTTGTAAGAAAGGGTGTTATTAAGTGACCTTTCTTCTATAAAAGTCTAGAGGTGGTCTGGAAAAATCTAACTGCCTGTAAAAACTCCAGGCTGCTAAAACTTAGTTTGACCACTGCAGAAGCAAAGTGTCTTCCTTAAAAACAAAGAAGAATTCCTCATTTTCCACTAGCTGGAGATGTTAATTGCTTCAGCTCTGTTGCCATACACCAGGGCTCTTCCCTCTTTACCTCTCCATCTCTTCATTTTTCCTTGACCATGCTCCTCATCTTCCAAGAGCTTCCTGACTCAGCAATGCTCTGCCAGTCAGTTCTACTTCCTGTTGATTACTTGCTTTGACCAGGGTTCCTTGAGTTTACTTTCCATTAGAAAATTATTTCTATTTCTGGATCATACTATCTGCAAGAGCAGAACTCATCTTTCTATCTTTCAGAAGTTTCATGTAAAGTACATCTTTCTGGTTTGAGCTCAATTCTTAGTCTCGTGAAAAAACCTCTCATCTGTAGCTCTGGCTGTCCCAAGCATAATTCTTCAGGAATATTCAAGCAGTATTTCTTTGTATCCAAATACTGTAAGAAGAGCAAAAGCAATTTACACAATCTAGGAAGAAACACAGCTCCAGGAGGTGGTCCTACAATGACAGCTCTCAACAAATTAACTGCACTTAACTATCTGAAAATATGCTTATATTGCTACTTTACTCTCTCCTCTCTCTCTCCCTAGCCACTTGTTTCCCCTATCTGTTGCATGTGTTCATAAATATAGGACAAAATTCTATTCTATTTCCTGAATGCTTTTGCATCACCTAGCACCATAAAATCCTAATTTTACAGAGAGCCCTTGGGTACCACCAAGATTTTTGCAGCAAATTTAGACACCTTAAGTTAGGATCAAAGGATATATTTTGTTCCAGCAGGAAGAAATAAAAGGTTTGGCATTTTACACGTGCAACAATCTCAAAATTATACTGGTTTTTATCCTAAATGGGCCTGCCCTACAAAAAGAAGTATCTGGGAGGCTCTTTTCTGCCTATCCTTGCATGTTAAAGCAAGAGAAAATTTGTGCTGTCGGAGAAATGGCATGCTAAACTCATAAGCTGCATATTTGGTGGTATGGAGTGTCACATGTGAGATTCTGTCTCATTCTGTTGCTAAGCCCTTTAAAATGCTTTTGAACAAATAGATGGTTACCCCTCCAAGTACTCTGAGTCAATTATAAAACTGTCTTTTGGATCAGCGAAGATATGAATCAGGCAAAATATTTTCTGGTGCTCTCTGGATTCCACAATTTGAAACAATCTTGCTGGAGAAAACAAAGTTGTGACTTTGGGGAGCAGTTAACATGATTTTGGAAAGATACAGGAAAGATTTGCATTTCCTGGTCATTTTTTCCCATTTTTTCACATTACTTTGTTTTCTTTTTTGTATGTATTAAAATCTCTCCCTTTTGTACTGCATAAACATTCCTCTTCTGTAGCTGTATGCTATTAACAAAGATGCTGCAGGAGGAATAAAAATGGATGCATAAATGGTAATATAAATATTTTCCCATTTATTAGACCAGTTGATCTGTGACCACAACTGTACTGATTTTAGTGGAACTGAAAGAATAGTTGTATGACCTGAGCAAGGAGTCCCAGTTTGTCCCTGTTGCAGGCATGGGGTCACTCCTGTAGTCAGAAGATGGGTGGCTGTGTGCATAAAGAGACTGTTCGAATCATAGCAAAAGTCTGAGGATTACTTCATACAACTCATTCAAGATTATTCCCAGCCCAGTTCCTATCAGCAGTCTGGATAATAAATCAAAATTCTTTGAGCTGGCAACTGTTTCCCATGAAGCTGTCCTGGGATGAATTTTTGGCTAGTCACAGAGGTCTGTTAGTAAGAAATAAATTTTCTGAGCAACAACAAGTACGGGATTTTTATCATGCTGCAGTGCTACAACCATATGCAAAGATGAAAAATTATTCCCAAAGCAACTCTAAAGAAGGGGAAAAAAATAAAATTACCTCATGCCAAATCTCTCCTTGCAGTCACATGCCTTGAAATTAAAACTATAGGAAATCATTAACAGGTTTGGTAATAACTCCCATTACTTTTAATGAAAAACTGCTACAGAGCTATGAACACAATTCCTATTAATCAGCACTGCACCATCAAAGTGACTCTTTGGTTTCAGAAACCTAAAGTTTTATCCTGGAGAAGATTACAGGAAAGGCAAGTCATAGCAGTATAGATCTATTCTACAGGACTCTAAATATCCACCCACTAGAAAGGAAGGGCATCATGCACTGCAGAGCAACTTTTATCCAGTTATCATTTGGATGGAAATTACTGGGAAAGATTTGTAACAGGTTAATGCAAGATTTCAAATGTTTCATGTTTAATGTGTCATGAAGTATTTCAAGTAATCCTGAAACAAGGTAACTCATTGCCCTTTGGACTCCTTAAAAATTGATTACCAGTCACTAAGGCAATCTATTAAGCACCTATTAATAAACTCTTTTAAGCCATTTTTATAAAGCTTACTTGAAAACTATGATCTATGTTTCATTTCTAACCCTTCTTCATCTACAAAAGTCCCTATTTTGCAACAAATAATTGCTGCCCCTACTTCACTGGAACTCATTACATGATTTGCTGATTTCAAAGGAGATGTTCTGCAGGTAAAGTATAACTTGCACTGATCAAAGAAGGCAGAATTGATCTCATATTCCCTGTTATTCTAAAAGTGGATTTTTTTTCCATTAAGAAGAGGAAAAATGGCTACAGATTCATGGAGAGATAGCAAGTATGAGATGTTTTCATACAGTTGCAATGCAGAAGTCAGAGCCAGGATGGGTGAGGCCCTGTGTCTGCCAGGCACATAGGAGCAGCAGATAATACATTCCTCCAGATGACAAAACCACCTGCCCTGGCCCTGGAAAATGCATCTGTACTCTGACTAACTTGTTAAACTTACCCTGCCTTGTCCTTACTCTTCTACAGTAAAATAAAAACTGCCTGTTTGCTTTCACAGAAGGAAAGAGTGTAAAAGGAAGCAACAAGGTAGTTTTAATAGCCTGGCTCACAAAGCTAGGAAAAACCCCATCACACAATTAGAAAGTCAGATTTTCTGCATGTCAGTTCAGATTGTTAGAAAACATTCCATGGAAACTTCATGAAGAGGTGTTTGGGGGTAAGCTCGTTTTCACTTCTTTTCTTTGTATAGCTGGGTGGAGTTTTTAAGGACTAACCATCCTGAATTAGCACAGCAGAGTCCTAAGAACCCATCCAGCAAGGGAGGACCTTCAGAGACTCACTTTGGAGAGGGTGAGGTTAATAGCAAAGATTGGCACGAGGGCTGAAACTTGGAAGAAGAGATGTGCTTGGTACTCTTAGAGGAGCATGAAAGGGAAGTTTTTTTCCTCCAACTTGCTTTGTGTTCAACTGTAGGGTAAAGTGAGGAATGTCTGTTTTACTACATTGTTTTTTTCTCAGCTAAAATTTGCCTTGAGAAAGGTATTGGGTTGTCTTCCCTTTCTGTTTCCTTCTCCTTTATTTACAGTCCCCTTATGAAAGCCCAGGAGCGCTATGTTGGTACATGCCTATGGGGTGGTCCTGCACGGAGTGTTTTTTTCTCTAGTTTTTCTAGCATGCTTTTCCGCTTTTTTTTTCATCTGCATCCCCTCTCTGCTCACAGACCCCTCCACTGTGTGTCACTCATGATCCATATCTGGGCCATCTGTACATTGAGACCTCAAAAAATGAGCCTCTGACATGTTGGCTTCACGTTGTCCCTGCCACTTCCCACAGTCCCAGCTGGTCACATATCACCCTATAGTCTTCATGGGCTTTTAATGGATCAGCACCTGGAAATCAAGGGAATATATGAGACCACATTGGATTTTGCTGGTTTGGTTTCATTTTGGTTTTTTGGTTTTTGTCAGTTAAATTTTTCTTAGTATAGTATTTCAGGGCTTGGAGAGCTCAGAAGTAGTAGTACCTTCTCCCCTTTCCCCATAAATGCTGCTCCATCCACATCAGCAGGAAAATTATGCAGATTGGTGTGATTTATGTCTTGAGAAAGCTGGTTTTTTGCCAACAAGCCACTTTCTAAATCTTTTGGGTGGAGATCCAGCTTGGACCACGGTTAAATGCCGTGTACAATCATGTTTCCTCATCCTGTCAGAAAGTGAACTGCACCAGCAAAAGCAAAAGGAAGAACCCTGAAGAGGAGTAAAAAAAGCTCTTTACCAAAAAAAGGCCAAAAAGTATGAAGCAGCAGGCTGCCCAGGATAGATGATCCAGCCCTTGCATGTGATCTGATTGTAATAAAATAATAGAAATCCTGAGCCATATGCCATGTTACAATGCGCAGTGGAACAGGACAGCTCCACTATTTGCCCTTTCAGAGTCTTTTTGTTCCACATGTTTTGAATATGTTGCCTCCCTTTGCTTTTATCTCTGAATTTCACTTTTTTCCTCTTGTTTCATTCTTGCATTGTGCAGGAGAAGCACAGTGCAAAGCAAAGGGCATAGAAGAGCAGCTGTCATTCATTCCCATGAAGACTGGGTGCAATGCAGACATGTGGCAATAAAGCTGCTGGCTTTCATGAAGGAAGATATGTGTACTTTTTTTTTTTTTTTTTTGCCTTTGAAAACATAGGGTGAGTGCCTGTGTGAAGTTAGCCAGTTCTGAGTTTTCTCAAGGTGTTTAAAACATTAATTTGATTATTTTGCAATACAGTCTTCAAAAACTGTCCCTAGTTGGCTTATCTTTTAAGTCCATCTGGATAAAGATATCTGTGATTTTTGTCACTATAAGACGGCAGGGATCCACTTGTTAGTTGGGTCATTGAATTATTTTGACCTTAGGCAAGAGGCAGAGAAGAGAAAAAAGAAGATATTCATTTGATATGTGCACATAGACTTTCAGCCATTTTCCATTTTCATCAGGAACTTATCCTGTTACTTTTCACCTCTCTTGGCACTCCTGCCATGAATTTACCTGTTTGCACTTGAAAAATGAAAAAAGACACTTTCTTTTTAACAGGTTTGTGCCCAAAGACCTTAAATTCAGATCTTGACCAGTCCATTTTGCTGAAGTAAGGACCCTTCTGGCACTGAACTAAGATTTTCAGCATCTCTAGATCTTCATTACATTCAGGATAAAAAATAGTTTCTTTTTTATTATCACTTTTTTTAATCAATAGAATGAAATAAACTGAAACAATAGATCTCTGTGATATTCCCAGCTTGCATGAAGCCAAAAATTACACACATATCAGAGATGAAGCACACTCTTTTCTGTACCATTCTGGAGAGAGCAAAGTTTCAGCCCTTCAGGGTTTTCTGAAGTAGCTTTAAGGACTTCTTTCATACTATCTGCTTTTTACTTTTCTTTCATTTTAACACAATCATGCTACGTAAATCCAGCAATTCAAGTTTCCTTTGAGCATGTGACCTTATTACATTTTTTTAAATCATACAAAATATTAAATGTTGACATTAACTTAATATAATTTCTAATTCACCTAATCATCTGATAAGAAAATATCATGCATGCGTAAGTGCTTTTTCTGTTCTGTCACAAAGTAGTTGTGTCACCTCTTTTTTTTTTTTTTTTTTTTTTTTTTTTTTTTTT
>VWYO01013496.1:179038-214289 GCA_013400275.1 Rhadina sibilatrix
TTTTTTTAATCTTTGGCAGCCTCTTTCTTCAGCATTTTGTAATTTCATCTGGATGGCTGCTTTGACATAACTCTTCGTGTGCAATGAATTATTGTGTAACAGGATACTCAAACCATGAGAACAACTGAGGAGACATTAAAATCTGTGGTGTGAAACTCAGCATGAAAACCATACCCTGTACGGCTACATCTCTGGTTATGTCAGAGGTTTGATGGGGAG
The DNA here is from genome assembly GCA_013400275.1 of Rhadina sibilatrix. Taxonomy (NCBI): domain Eukaryota; kingdom Metazoa; phylum Chordata; class Aves; order Passeriformes; family Phylloscopidae; genus Rhadina; species Rhadina sibilatrix. The sequence goes on from VWYO01013496.1 coordinate 179,258, forward strand.
CACAACCTCTGAGCAACAAAGACCATGCTTGTCAGATATTGTTTGAAGACCTGTGAATGAGTGTGTCGCTTTGGTACCACAGCTTAGCAATAACTAGACTCAAACATCCAAAAGTTGTGGCATTGCACTAGAAATTATTCATAGTTTAAAACAATGCCTTTAGGGCATTTTTGCTTGTCCCTCCTCTACAATTTTTCCAGCATATTCCTATCAGCTACAGAAAGGTTCAGAGCATATGTCCAGATTCAGACTTGAAACCAGCATTTGCAGAATTTGTAATCTGAAATTGAATAAACTGGGATGCTTGTGTTTGAAACCAGATGAGGAGGTTATTTTGTGTTGCTCTTTCACCTGCTTTTTGCCCTACCACAATCAATTGCTGATCACTCAGGTCCCCCGTAGCCTGCACAGAACTGAATGGCCAGGTTTCACAAGCTGCCTTAAAAGGCTCAATCTGTGGTTTTAAACCAACTTCTTTGCACTTTCCTGCATCAATGGCACCTCTGTGGTAGTCTACAGTGTCAGACAGAAGTCTCCCTGACCCAACTTACACTTTTGCAGACTTGTTTGTGGACAGACTATCTTTGCCCTCATATTGAGAGGATTTGCAATGGAGTAGCAGAGAGTTTTCCTAAAGTACTGGCTTGGGAAAATCTCTGCAGCTTGGAGAGGGGGCATTTACCACTTATTTTCTTAAGGTAATAGCAGTAAAGCTTTGAAGTCTGTAGCTCGCAGCATCACCAAAGTTTCCTCTCCTCTCTTTGGAGGTATGCCCATAACTTGCAGTAGTGTGTGGTCCAGAACACTGTGAGAGGTGAAGAGGTGTCTATGACTTTTGTAGCATATTTTCTGACCTCTTTCTTCAGGAAAGAGAATGCTTTCTTCAGGACCTTGACACTAAAAGCACTAACAATACAGGAGTGGGTAATCAGAAGGAAACTCTTGTTTGGAATGGAGGTTGCTGACTTATTGTTGCCCCTTGGGATTTATTTGGCTCAGCTCAGGTTCAATCCTCCAAAGTCCTGAACATCTGCCAGGGATTGGGCCTTATTTTGTTGACCACAAAACAGTGTTTATGGAACTCCTGGAAAATTCACCCAACAATATTAATTGTTTATTCGTAAGTGTCCCTTGGCTAAGGAGTTGAGGAACAGAGGGCATCCAGAGCTGCAAACACGAGCACTTCCACAGCCAAAGCTCTGTAACAGCTTCCATCTTCTACAGCATGAAACACAGTACATGTTCCCCTCTGGGAGATGTACTTCCTCTGCTCAAAAGGCATTGCCCCATTGTTTGAGGCATGTAATGTCACAAAGGCTGTGCCCCTTCTCTTGCATGACAGCCACCACTTGGTCACAGATGGAACCTGCCAAACAAGGACTGCAAGATCTTGTTCTTCTCACAGTACTGAGAGCTCCAGTGCTTTACATGCTGGACAGGGAAAGGCACTTTTTTTTTTTTTTGTGCTAAAAAATGCAGGAAGATCACATCTTTAGGGAAGAGTTTCTTTCCCACCTGTTACAGGACCTCAGGCAGAAATTTTTGTGGCACCTTCACTGAAAAAAAGGAGTTGGAAAGAAATTGACCCAGTACATGTGAATGAAAGGGTAAACAGGGCACATGTATCTTCCTGAGTTTTTGCCTGCTTGACAAAATGGGAGTCTTGATAAATTACATACACAGAGATGATGACCTATAATGAAAACATTTCAGAAACCCAGCACAGGCCTCTGGAGATTATATTTCTGAAAAAAAAATCCTACAATGCCTCTACACTCTGTAGATTTAATTAAAAGTAATTAGATTTAATAAAAAAGTATTATATTTAATAAAAAGTAACCTGTTACCAATACAGCCTTAAATAGAATATATATTGCAACACCTGACACTTGCTGTTTCCCATAAAAGTTTTACATTCCCCATACAGCATGCAATCCTCCTCCCTACAGTTGGGCAAGGAAGCAAAGAGAATCTCATCAAGAGATTCATGGACCTACAGCTTTGCTGAGGAAAAAGAAGAAGATTTGACAAAGGATATACAAAAAGGATACACAAAAGCTTCCTGGGAGTGCTTGGGAACTAAAAGGGCAGAGACACACATCTCAGCTATTTTCTATTAAAGAGAAGAACTTGACCCCTCACATACAGAGAGTTTCCCATGGGGTAATTGAGCAAATTCCTACCTCTACAAAAGCCTGTGGGGTAAGACTTAGCAGCTTCCCAAGTACTGGGGTATCACAGGAGCTCCTGCAAAGGTTGGCTTCTACCACGAGGTAAGGGTCTGTACTGCTCCAGCAAAGCACATGGTTGAAATTAAACGTGCATTTGTTTTGCTGAGTAGGGTAAAGGAGTAGAATTGAGGCCAGTGATAAGGAAAAGGTGGTATTTTAAAGTATAATATAAAGGCAGATTTAAGTCATTGAGTTATATACCTTTTGCAGATACACATACCTTTACCTGTCAGAAAAGCACTTAGAGAAATTATTTTCTGTATCTTGAACAAAGTGCATATCTTGCTTACAGCTACTTCTTATTTTTGCAAAGTATTTGTTGTATTCACTGTGGTTTTTCCTCAAACACCTACTCTTATCCTTCACATGTATGATTTTATATTTTTCTGCCACTGCAAGAATTCTGCAAATGAAGTACAACCTGGATAAAGACCTGATTTCTATCCAGAAAAAAATTTCTAAAGTGCCTCTTCTCTGTTAGAGAAGATTGAGTCCCACTAAAACTGGTGACATTTTTTTCTTCTGTTGCTCAACAAAAAAGGAGTAGCACTTTTGTGAGTCCTTTTATACTGTGGCATTGATTTTTGCAAAACATTTCAGGGTTTTTTTATCATAACAATTTTCCATTATTTGTTCCACTTTTAAATTTATCTCCAAAATCTGTTCTCAAATTTGTGGTCTTGGTCCCCCACCATTTGTATTTTGTAGTATAAGGCAAGTCAAGACATGTGAAAAGAATATTCTGGAGTCTGTTTTATTATTCAGCATCTTCATGGAACCTCCTGACCACACATAGAACAGTCATGAGTAGTCTCTGTAATTTACCATGGGATCAGAGTATGCAGAGTGTGCACACAGACTTGAAACTGAAGATTTCAGTGGAGATGCCAGAGATTGTCATATTCTCAGGACTCACATCCAGGCTGGAGGGTTTGATACCATGGGAGATAGGGAACGGCATGCCATTACTTCAGCTGTGTTATGACTTGGCCCTGCAGATGTTCACCTCTGCAGCATCTGGTAGGATAACAGAGCTGCCAGTGCCATGCTTTTTGAGAGTAGCCCCAGGGGCAGACAGCATGGGCAGCATCAGGTACACTATTGTCATCTATGGCAAAAATCTGAGATTTTGTAATGGCTGCCTCCAATCCTGTTGTATGAAAGACTCTGGGAACACCTGGCCTGTCTCTCATCTTGTCTCATCTCACTGGACATCAGAGTGTCTCATGGGGTCACTGGTGAAACAAATGTGTATGTCGTTTTCTCACAACACGTTGGAGATAGGAAGTGTAGTGAGGTTTGAAAAATTGTCCATGTGGCAGGAAAAACTAAGCAGCACTCATGATTTTCAACCTCTACTGGCACGGTCCTTTTCTTCCCTGTACATCTTAAAAGGCATCCAACACCTTGAAATTCTGTGCTTTGCAAGAGCCACAGAAAAGTTAACAAAATTTCTTCTTTTCCCACCTTTCCATATATCTATGAAGAGAGTTGAAAGCCAAACCAACCAGCGAAAATAATGGAATTTCAGAATCTTTGCACACAGATCCAATGATATGCAGAAAAAACAGGCCAAAAACTCCTTGAATGCGATCCATGGCTTAAGACATATAATTACTTTACTGAGTGCCTAGTGGATAAAATATGCCCAGAGGCTGCTGCTCTCATGCCATTGCTTCTTGACTGCTGTTCCCAGATTTCACTGGGGACGCAGAAACTGAGTGCTGGAATAGCACAAAATAAGAGGCAGTCTTTCTCAAAAAAAACTTGCCTTTAAGACCTAATACCAAAGTTAAATCTATGTGGATAGAGCTTTTATCCTATTTCCAGGCAGGATGGTGTTAATTTTTTGCAGTAGCCAGGAGGAGGCATGGATAGGACCTGGAAGTTATTCTATACCACCTCATGTCACTGCCAGGCCAGAGGGTTTGGGGGTCTGTTCCCAGGAGAAGGGGTCCCTGCCAGGTTGGCATGCTTTGGTGCAGGGAAAGGTCAGGTATTGTTGAGAGGTTTCCCTGTGAATCGTTTGCCTGTTTCTTGAACCCTATATGATTAGTATTGTTACCATTGTGGTTCATTTTCCTATCTCATTGCTGTTTCCAGTAAATTGTTCTTATCTCAGCCTGTAACCTTTACCTTTTGTGCCTCCAGTTCTCAATTCCAGCCACCTGTAGAGAGAGGGAGAAGGGGAGGAAGAACAAGCAAGCAGCTCATGGTTTGGAGTCTCAGTGCTTAACTGGCGAATACCATTGCTAAAGCATGTTCGCCTCCTGTGTTCCAGGGATATACTTGGAGCACTGCCCCAGAATATGCCACTTAGAACAAGACCTAAGCCAATGCCACATACTGGGCCAAAAGCAAGAAGCAGAAGAGAAATAACTGGAAATGGAGCAATATAGTTTAGTTCTGGCCATTATACATGGGCTTACAGCTTTTCACTGTCTCACAAAGCTGAGGACTTCTCAACAAACTGGAAGTTCCAAGTTTCATTCAATCTCTGTTGCTGAGATTGCTGCAGGCCAGTCTAGTCCATACTCCCAGACCATTTGGGTTCTGTTTTTGTCTCATGTGATTTTGGATGAGAGAAAAAAATGATCATATCAACCCTCTCATTTCTTCATGTGCTACAGTCTCGCACCTATCCACTGTGGTTCATCTTTTCCTTTCTATCCTCTCATGTTGTAGTGTTGCTCAAAACATTGTGCTAAGCCTTCAGATCTTTTACCATGGTCTATTTAAAAAAGAAAAAACCTAAACAAAAAACCACCTAAATACCAACTTCCTATTTATCGACACTATACTACTACTACTAAAAAATCCTTGACCTGTTAAAAAAAATCTATTTAAATTTTTAGGAAGACATTATATTTTCCAAAGGCCCATCTTCCATGAGTGCCAACTGGCTCCTTCAGATGAGGATGGCTCCCAGCTTGGAGCAGCAAATATCTGTTTTGGCAAATAACAACATAGCTTTTAGAGGTTTGATTGAGTGCCTGCAGGTATGATCCACCTGCAGGAGCTCCAAAGGAGATTAGGGCCACACCCTCATCCACAGGCAGAGGCCTTGCTGGTACATCCCTGGACCTTGCTACCAAGAGAAGAGTGGGAGCAGGATGTATCCCTGAAGGAGACTCTAGACATGGCTGCATCTTCTCATTAGAAAGCAGATCAGTGAGTCAGGACACTGGGGTGACATTTAGCTCTCTCCTATTGGCACTGGCCTGAGTGGGGCCGGGACTGTGTGAACTGGGACTCTGGGTCATGATCAAGTTGATGTATTCAGGCTTGGTTTCCAACAACATGTTAAATTACGGGGAGAAGTTATTTAATCTCTCTAAAAAAAAGGTATACTTACTTATGGATTAAAAAAATATAATCTCAAGAGTCATGTTTTGAGCAGTACTGGATTTTGAAGCCTCACTTTGTGAGGCAGGGGAAGGAAAACTGCTTTCCCTATGCTGAAAAATGATTTTGCTGGGCAACTACCAGACTAGATTAGTCAGGCATGCTGAAGCTCCATCTCCCCTATTCTCATTAGAGCTGTCTTCCTAATAGTTTTCTGTCGTTGTAACTGACAGCCTTGTAAATATTTATGAGCTAATTCCCTGTCCTGAAATGCAATGGCTGATGTTTCTAAGAGTCCATAGATGTGTGTGCCTTGAGACTGCTTGAGTTGGCAGACATTGCCACAAGTTTGAGAGCACACACAAAGACACTCAAAATGTGCTGGCAAAGAGAACTGTGGTCCAGAAACAAAGCATGAAACAAAATCTGTAAACCTTTTCTGTTCCCTCCTGGAAACAATATCAGCTAGCCAAGAGTCAGTGTTATCTCCCTCACAGGGCATGCAAGGAGAACTGAACTGAAGGAGCTATTAAATGACCTTCTTCCAGCTCTTCTTCATGACTTTTGCTTTTCACAGAATGCTGATTTGGAAGGGTCTCACAAGGATCATCAAGTCCAGCTCCTGGTCCTGCATAGCACCACTCCCAAGAGTCACATAATGTACCCAACCGCATTGTCCAAATGTCACTGTGATCAATTACTTGGAGAGCCTGTTCCAGTGCCCAACCACTCTCTGGGGAAAGAATTCTTTTCTAATGTCCAACCTAAACCTTCCCTGACACTCCACTGCCTCAGGTCCTGTCCCTGGTCACCAGTGAAGAGATCAGTGTCTGCCCCTTCTCTTCCCCTCACAGGGAAGGTGTAACTGCAGTGAGATCTCCCCTCAGTCTCCTCTTCTCCAGGCTGAACAGACCAAGTGACCTCAGCCACTCCTCACACAGCATCCCCTCAGGGCCCTTCACCTTCCTCATTGCTCTCCTNCTCCTCACACAGCATCCCCTCAGGGCCCTTCACCTTCCTCATTGCGCTCCTCTGGACTCTCTCCAACAGCTCAATGTCTTTTTTGTGTTGTGGCACCCAAAATTTCCCCAGCCCTGGAGGTGAGGCCGCTCCATCTCAGAGCAGAGCAGGACAATCCCCTCCCTTGCCTGGCTGTGTTGCTGTGCCTGATGCACCCCAGGACATGGGGCCCTCCTGGCTGCCAGGGCACTGCTGGCTCATGTTCAACTTGCCATTGACCAGGACCCCCAGGTCTCTTTCTGAAACACTGCTCTCCAGGCTCCCATTTCCTATTCTCTCTGTAATCCAGGGTTGCCTCTCCCAGGTGCAGAATGTGGCACTGCCCCTGTTGAATTTCATATGGTTGGTGATTGCCCAGCCCTTTAATTTCTCAATGTCTTTGTGCAAGGCCTCTCTGCCTTCAAGGGAGTCAACAGATTTTCTGATTTCATTCTCCTCCCAGAAAAAAAATATTCTGTGCTGTTGTCTCTGTTGTGGCAGCATATTCTGTGACTGTGATTTGAGTGTACATCATATTTTGGCAGTCCAGCATCCCCTAAAAAATAGACACATACCTCCTACAAAGCATCTGAATGCCACAAACCTGTTGTCACTTTCTCAGCCCTTTACTCTTTACACCTGTTTAGTTCGCTCTTGTGTGAGCCCTCCTCACACAGCAGCACAAGCCACAGAACTCAGCAGTTATAGTTCCTCTTGGGAGAAATTTACTTCTTCCTGAAATTTCTTAATTCTGTTTAGATAGAAGACCACAGGTGATTTTTATTTGGGCTTCTTTTTTCCATCCATGAGCTTCTAATTTTCTCTGTTTCCATTTGATGCAGATGCAACCTGTAGCTTTTTAGGCAACCAAGAACTACTCAATTTGTTTAATTAACAAACAAACTCATGTCTAAGCCTCCACAAACTTCAGCACTACTAAGTGCAATGCTTAGCCTTATCTTGTCCTCAATCTACTGTTTTATTGAGAGGTAGGAGAGTAAAGCAGCCTGACTTGAAGAGTTATGTGAATTATTGCCTTGTTTTCTCAGGATTAGAAGGGAGGACAGGGAAGACTCAGGACTGTGAATATCTTGGGCAATCACTGTGAGAGCTGATTCCTCCAGCTCTTCTCTTTCCTTTGTGCAACTAACACTGAAACAGAGACAGCACAGAGGTACCCAGCCAGGACCACTGTGAGTGATGATGAAACCTGTGTGATCCAAACCATTTCCAACTCTGCAGCGCTATGAATTTTTTACATTAATGCTTCACGCTCCAGAAGAACTGCAGAAATTCGTCTGCTTTGTCAAAGAAAGACGGGAATAGCCAATAAAGTGATATATGTTAGAATGAAAGAAAGGAATGGATATCTTCACCCTCTGCCTTAGTTTCTCAAATACTGTTTTAGTAAAGTTTCAGTTTAACTGATTTATAAAGTATCCCTCTGGAAGTAGTTTGTTCATTTGTGTAAAAAGGAGCCCATGAAAGGGCTTTCTAAGAGCTTGGTTTTTTGTAAAATAAATTCTCAAAGAAAGGTTCAGGTATGTTTGCCATCTTGAAGCCCAGGGATGCCAATACCAGGGAAAAGCAGTCATTGCAGAACTCCTTATTGCTTTTGGAATGTTTGGATTTGTGTTTAACTTAACTACAGTTGGCTGTGAAGTATAGCCATCTCCTAAGTGAGGTCAATGGGAATTGTCTGTGCAACTGTCTTGAATGAAAGCTGGATCAGACCCTATTATGACAAATGTAACAGCTGTAATGATACATAACATATTTTTGTCTGTATTTTACCCAAATCAGGGTGGAGAACATGGTTGAGCCTGTTTCAGAGAACTATCCTGTTTGACAATAAGTTTTTGGTTCCTAGTCAGATGTTTATAGGCAGGTCTCTGTCAAATACTGAACTTTTGTGCTCAGAAAGGGATAAACTGCACACACCCTTAGGACAAGCTTGCTTAAATATTTTCACCTATTGACTTCATGGCAGCTCTCAGAAGCTCATAGGAAATACACAATAGGGATTAATTACTATCTTGATCTCAATCCATTCACAACAGAAGCAGAGAGTCTCTCCTTGCTCACCAACAGGCAGACTATCTCATTTTGTATGAGCCTCAAATAATGATTTGGATGTGGTAGGTCTCATAAAATTTCCATTATTATACTGTTGGTGTACATTTGATGCCTTTGTTTGGACAGACTTAGGAAAATGATTCCTAGACAAAAGCATGCTTCACTGAACATTGCTGGGCAACTCACCATGGCCACCCTTTTGCTTGTTCAGGCATGTAGATAAAACTAAGGGTAAAGTAAGTGGTACTCAATGATCTTAGAGATCTTTTCCAATCTTGATAATTCTATAATCTCAATGGCCCAGCACCTACTGTCAGCTGGGTTTCCTGTGGCAGTATCCCTCTGGCTACCCTTGGACTGGCCTTCAATTAAGTCCTGAGGCTGATGGTTTACCTGATCGGCAAGTTACACAAGTTACAGCAGTCCTCTTCCCACCACTGCAGGTTTAGGTGACAACCATGGAACCTAGCAAGGTGCTTTATGTCTCCTTGTTTTTCGCCCTGGCTCTCCCTCTGCTGCATTGATCAACACCAGCATTGCAATTGTTAGGAGGCAGGGGACTTCCAGTACCCTCCTATCATTTTGACTTGGAAGACTCAGAGTATGAATTTATACCGCAGTAGGTGGCAAATGACCACATTTGGCCTTATTGAAACATGCATTTAATTAGCAAACAAACAAACAAACAAACAAAAACCTCATAGGAAGAGCAGGAAGGGCACTTCCCCAGAGCTTGATATAACCTATTAATTAATCCAGGCAGGGGCTACCAGAAGGCTCTTCTTTATGAAAGTATCTCTGAAGCAAGGGGAAAGAGGAAGAGAAGAAATTCTCCTTGTCTGTCTGCCACCAAAATTGTATATCTGGAATATGTGCCCGTGGCAGCATCAGGTTATTTGGAGTCTCAGCTTACCAGAAATTTCTATATCTGGAATTTGGCAAACTGTTTGGATCCAACCATAAATTTGTCACCAGAAGTTCTCTAATTGCATGTGGGAAACTGCCAGGGGAGGCCAAGTGCAGGTCATTCTTATGTAACTCAAGCGTGAATTTGCAGCAACTCAAAAAATGGTGTTATGTGATCAAAACTGTCTGTATTTACAGAAGCATAGGTGTTATAAATCTTTGCCTTGCGTAACTGTTGATTTCACAAAAAAACTTTGCTGTCAGCAATGAGGCTGGCATTTTCAAGCATGCTCTGAGCAAGCCAATTTCTCATGGTAGTGGCAAAATCATGGGACGTTCAAGAGCCAGCAAGCAGCCCTAAGAGTGCAGTGGAAGGTGAAGGATGAGTCTTTTACTACTGCCCCACTTTTCCTTCCCCAGGAAATGGAGCAGATCAGGATGATCCCTGCTGTATCCAGCCATGTCTGTTACTTGGTAACAGCATCAACAGACTTGCTGCTGCTTGGCTAGGACAAATTGTGTTCCTCAGGACAGAAAAGCCATCCCAAAAGTAGTCACACCCATCCTGGGGTGCCTTGTGGATGTTGTCCTGCAGTATCACAGTGTCTCTGCAACACAAATTCCCACCATAGTGAAGTGTGTCCCACAAGTCTTTCTCCTTCCTACCACCCAGACAAGCATTGAGCCTAAAACTAATGCTCTTTCTGAGTAAGAAGTTTCTGAAAATTCAGAGAGGTACATGCCAGCCCTGGGTTCACATCCTTGCTGGGGCAGCATGCACTGGGATTGTCAGTTTTCTTGGCTGTGGGTGGAGCTGCCTGCTGATTCAGGGAGCCATCTGCAGATGAATCACAGGTTTCTTTGGAAAAAGACTGCCCCAGGAGACACAAGGCAGCCAGCTGCTTAGGTCAGTGGTTCCAGGGTTTGGAACTGAAAGAACTGCATTTGGCTGCAATAATTTAAAACTGAGGACTGAGGCTGATAGTGACTAGATGGAAAGAGTTCTTGCTAAAAAGTACTGCTGCTGATACTGTGCTGGTGTTTTACGAGTTATGACATTGCCAAATCTGAAGGAAGAATACTACGTGATGCTGTGATATGTGTAACCAAATCACTTCAGTGCAAGGGTTGCCTTAGGGACACAGATGGACTTCAGAATCCAGTGGACTGTGCATTCACCTGTCAGCACACATTTCCCTAAGCCTTTCTCAGAGACAAGGGATCCAAATGCAGGTGTTTGTGATTTTTGACTGGGAAAATGTCTGTATGCAATCCCTACTGCCACAGTGGGATCACAGGATTAGTTCCCAACTGAAGTGTGGGTACCATATGCAGCTGCAGGGGCTTCAGTCTCTAGCAGCTTCCTCTGCTTATAAGTTTGGCTTCTTACTCTGTATCATCTGCTCTATTTTTCCTTATGCCTTTCAGTTATTTCCCTTAAATGTTTAATACTGTTGCATTTCAGCCAGAAATATGGTCAAAAGTCACTGATGCAGTCAGTGGGTAGCAATAGTTTGAGTTGCACAAGGAGTCTGTCTGAGCTCAGATTTAACAACCTAGGCCCCTCCATGAAGGAATCTTAGAATAGATGCAGTGAACCAGGTATCAGAAGGACAGATATTTGGTATCATGATTCCAACTATTGCCAGCAGACGGTTTAAGAAAAGCACCAGTTCAGGTCATACCTACATCCATAAAGTAGGTCTTTGCTCTTTGTTCCTCCAAAATGCTCTAGAAAACAGCACTGTAAAGCATTGAAGCCATTAAATATAATGCAAATTCACAGGCCTCTGCCATATGAATTTGTGTAATCTGTTTAGTTTTTCTTTAAATGTGTTCATACTTAGGCATCTGTAGCCTCATGTACATATAATTGTGCCCTATATATGATTTTTTGCATCCTTGTTTTGAAGTTCATTGGAAGCCCCTTCATTTTAGTGTTGGCAGAAGAGTGAATAATTATCAGCCCCACTAATCTCTGAGTAAAGTTAGAATTGCCAGTGAAGGCAAAGAGGATCTGAGAGTTCCAAAAGAATGAACTGTGCAGATTTTTTATTGTAGACAGAGATACTTTTATCTTATGTGTAAGAATTTAATCTAACATTTTATCTCAAGTTATTTTTAAAAACTTCTTGCTAATAGATAATTCTTTGTCTGGATTGGCATAAAAGGGCAAAGGAGTAGTAGCAGCTACTTGACTGCATGGTAGCTGTCCAAGAAAAATATTTGTGCAAGTCTTGCTGAATCAGGGTATGTTTCCAAATAGGCAGAGTGTCCCTCTCATTGACAGGATTTATCCCATGTAAGCTAAGTCAAATGCTCTCCTGTCTTGTAGATTTGGGGCAATAGCACATATTGCAAGCAAGAGAGAGAGCAATCCTGTTCAGCACCGTGTATAAGTATCCTAGTGTGGTGTCTGTATGTGGTGTAGTACACAGTAAAATACATTAGCCATAAAAATTATTGTTTTGTCTAGACAGGTGTCACCTGGTGCCCAGACTGTCACAGTTTTTCACACCTGAGATTAATGAGAGGACAGATCATTAAAATGCTTTGCTATTGACTTGAAGATCTCACATATAAGACATACCAATACCAAGTCATCTTGTCCATTCCCCTGCCAGTCCACGGCTGTTGGACTGCAATGTGTTACTGACACCAAGCTATAAATCAGAGCAGTTTCTCTTGAAGTGTAGCTGTTCAGCAGCCTAGCGGCATGCAGATCCTCCTGGCAAACTTCATCAAGGCTGGTAATGACACCCAAACCTGGGTAGCTTTTCATTGCTGGCAGTTTTTATCTGAACATTTCGTACAGTCCTCTCCAGGAGCTCTTTCCAAACAAAATGCAGCCTCCCAGCCCCATAAAGGCTTGCACCTGTATTGCAGATCAGGTATTTGCCTGGAGTCAGGCGGTGCTGCTCTGTGCAGGGGCCAAACAGCCACACCTCTTCACTACTGTAAGAGGTGTGGAAATGTTCTTGTTTACTGGTGCTGCCCTGCTCCACAAACGGGCACCCGTCTGGATCCTATGATCAGATAAAAGTGGTGAATTGCTGGGAAGAAGGGAACGGGAGCAGGGCTGTCCTGCTGCTTGCCTTCAGAAGAGCACAAGGTGTGGAGAGTTCAGGGTCTTGGAGCATGAGCATCAAGAGATGTCATTGTGTTCTAGAGCAGAAGAAAATGTAACAAAAGCACTGCAAATAAATCTCAACCAAATCTGAGTGAGTCTGGCATGGGACTCACTGTGCCTGGTATTGTATCCCTCAAGAAAATGGTGTTCTCCTTGGTTGAGGAATGCCCTGCTCCTTGCTGCACTTTCCATGTAGTGATCTCACATTATCCCATCTGTTCTCAGCCAGCCAAGGGAAGTTCCCCATCTTCATAATAACCAAAGCCATCCTATTCTTCAGTGTCACAGCTTCAAAATTAGCACTACTTTAAATAAGAAGTCAAAATTAGCACAGTATAATCTCAAAATCCAGAGAGTGAATAACCCCCATTCATTCATCTGCCACTCCTCATTTCTACTCAGATTTCCTCTTCCATTAAGTTTTTTGTTTACATAAAAGTTAGTTAGCCTATATAAGTTCCCAAAGTGTAACATCTCTTTTATATAAGAGCATGGAGGAGGGCAGATAAACATACAAGTGCTTCAACGTGTTCACTCATGCCCCATAGAAATGTATGGTATGGTTATCTCACAGTCAAAGTAAGCACACTGGTCTATAAATGGCACAAGATTTAAAGGATGCCCACAGGCAGAGGAAAAATATTTTTAATAAGTGTAATAAATTAATTAATTAATTGATTGCTTTTTGGTCCAAATTTATCATAAAACCTTTTGTCTATCAGTTGCTGATGAAACTCCTATCTCTTCAATATTAAATTTGTGGGATATTATAAGATGCTGTGTTAGCACATGAATATATCAGTGGTATAAAGTATAACCTTTGCTGTGGGCTACCACTCCAGCACTGAAGAAATTTGCTAGTTCTGGTTTTAAGGAGAGCTTTGAACTCCTCCTATGTTCCCCTTTCTACAGTTGCAACAGGCTATTTTACCACTAGGTATGGACAGGGGCCTCCAGAGTCTGGAGGCAACTTGGCTATGCAGAGCAAGACTGCATAAAGAATGAGTTTCTAAAGATTTGTCAATGAAGGAGTATATAATTTTTTCCCCAAGGCTGAGAAACTTGTAAAACACCCGTGACATTATTATGACAGGCTCTGTGGTTTTGGTGGAATGGGTAAATTGACAGGGTTCCTTTTCTTTTTTCCCTCCTGTTAATAATAAAATGGTCCTAGTCCTGCATTTGAATACCACTGAAAGCCTCTAAATTCTTTATGAAATATGAAAAGCTGCTTCATGTTACTTCAGAGCTTCACACCAGCAGCAGAGGGGCAGCAACTCCCACATCGCTGCAATGACAGAAACTTAGCAAAGGCCTCTTAGGACCTCCAGTTTCCTTTGAGGAAGTGAGATATCATTACATTCAGCTGAAGATGCAGAGTTTTAGAATGAATGGAAAGACACAACAAGGAATTTGCATAGAGGGCTGAGTGAAACCTCTTTTGCCCATCCCACAAAGCAAGCTTCCTCACCCTCTTCCCATACACACATACAAAACCACAAGGATATGCATTTACAAAATCACATATAAAAGCCAAGGGAAAATAAATTATCTATTATGTGCTTCTGCTTTTCCTAGCCACAAGTTACTCTCATTGTTTCATGCAGGATGGCAGAATTACCCAAAGTGTTCAGGGAGACTCAAGGCACTGGGGACATCCCATTGTGCTGTCTGGTTCAGATGACCTCTGAAGGGGGTAGGAAGGAGGGAAGCCTGGCAGAGACTGTACTGCTGAAGACAACAGGTTCTGTCATAGGGTCAACTTTTTAGCCAGGCTAGAAGAATGCTTCTCAACAGATTCAAAAATCTGTTGTTTTGTAGTGGGGAATGAGTGTACCACTTCCTCTTGTGCCTTGAAAAACTTGGCATGTAACAGTCAACCCTTTAATATGATTCAATTGAATTGAGAGGAGGAAAAAATAACTCCTTTCCTAATTCATTAATGACTTCCTCAGCAAGGACAATATTTGCAAAACAGTTTTTTCCCCCAAGATTTCTAGCAATAAGATTTGCAGAAAACACTTTTAGATTTTGTTGGGGGCGGGTGGGGGGAAAGAGCAAGAAAGAAAGAATGTACTTCCTGGTTTGCCTGACTAATTATGGTCAGAAAGTTTTGATTCCCCATTTCTGATTGTTAAGGATTTGTAATTAATTTTGAAGTAGTTAAAATTCCCATAGACTTACTAAGTTCATTTTCAAGGATCATGTGCAGAAAAAAGGAGTTACAGCCTTTTAGATAAACCCATCAGCATGAAACTTTGCCTATCTGTGTTCTATGGACAGCAAACTCAATTCCCTTTTGATTTTATATCACATTTTAATTCCACATATCTAGGTGTGAGACCAGAACCTGGCCCCACATACCAGCAGATATTGGGAGGGAGACAGATGTCATTCCCATCTGTGTGAGACATCTTACACCTTGGGTTAGTGGTCAAGTGACTCCAATCCACATTGCTGTAAAAACATTCTCCTTTCCCTTGTCCAGCTGTTTACTGTGTTCTCATAATATAAAGTTTCTTAATGTATTCCTACAGCATCCAATTTAATCCACAAAAAAACCATGCCTTTGAGCATATATAATAAGCTTATTACTGCAATTGTCTGCAGTATAACCAATGTGATATTAAAGCTGTAACAAAGATATTTAAATAAAATGAAATCAATTTTCAGAAAAAAAAAAACAACAAAGCCAAAACCAAAACCAAAACAAACAAACAAACAAACAAACCACACATGCTAGAGAAGGAAGTGAACAGAGAGAATAGTATTATCCTTTTCAATGTCCCTTTATTTTATAAAATATTGCACACATGAGTTACACAGGCTGAGATAATGAGAAATGTACATCTCTGCTAGGGACGTCTTTCAAAGCCATCGTTCAGGAAGGTATAACAAACAATCACAGAATAATTACTGGTTTATTCCCTTGGGAAAATGAGACGAGACAGCTAGGTTTAGCCCACAAAGTGTTTGAGAGGAAGTTCCTTTGAACCACATTTGATCATGTTGCAAACAGTGTCCAATCAATTATGGAATTTATGCTTATAAAAGTGCATTTTAAATGCAACTGTCAAGTAAAGGCACAGGAACATGAGAGGATTTCTGTGCTGTTTGGTTAGTCAGATTTCACAATAGGTCACCCAGGAAAAAGATGTACATGTGCTACCTGTGCTTAAGGCAGCACACTTGCAAAGGGAATGGATACATCAAATGTGCTGCAAATCCTCTTCTTGGGGTTCTCATCCAGTGCCCCAGATTGCTGGCTCCCTCTACTATCAGCGGGAATGGGAGCCGAAGCACCAAAAAGGTTCATTTTAAATTCATATATTAGTATGGTCCCTGTACAAATGTGACATGCAAATTTATGAAGCATTCCATATTTTTCGGGCCAGTATGGACAGAACTAAATGTAGAAAAGTGCTCTACCTTGCAGCACATAATTGTTCTAAAATGAACACAAAAATGTTCTTTGTTGATTCATCATCTCTCTCTCTCTACATGAATTATATATCCAAACTAGAGAAGAAAATTATGTTTGCTTCCAAGCAACTTTTTTGGGAAACAAACTTTTCTTGCTCTTCTACTCTCTCATAATCCTATTGTTTACTCCCATTAAAAATAATTTATGTTAGATTATAATTGTACAGAAAGTCTAGAGGAATCTGGCGTAGCACACTGTATAACATAGAATGAAGACAGCAGAATCTTAAACATGAGGAGAAAAAACATCTGTGAAAGAAGGCATCTCATAAAAGCAGTCAACCTCCAGCTCCTAGCAAGCTGAAAAGCATACAGCAGAAGGAAATGGTAAAATCTAGCTACACACTAAGGCAGCAGAAGTCCTACTACAATTTAATCCTCAAAGGACAGCACCATCTAGGTGCTAAGCCCTCCTGCTGGATCAGTACACAGAAGTGATTACCATTCCTGGAGACCATGTTGCTGAGAGTTTCTCTGAGTCTGTCTCTTTCCTCTTGCAAGAAAGGAAGATTTTTCCCTCCTGACATGCAGACACTGACTACCTCACACTTCAGTACATGCTTATAATGCAAAGGCTGGAATGCTGGACGAGGAAGACCAAATTTTCCACTGTCATCCAACATATGAGGCCAATGAGAGAAGCATTTGAGCTGGGAAAATGAGATGAAAAAGATGAGACTTGGCTACACTTACAAGTCTATGGGAGTCCTTCTTTCACAGAGACACTGAGTGAAAATTCCAAACATGAGACATTACAGGCAGCTAACAAGAAGAAAACTGTGATTATGGTTTTAAAATAATTTTCCTGGGGGAGTGAGAATGAACAACTGAAGCCAGCACTGGGATCCTAGAAGGCAGAAAGGCAGATTGTAAATGGGTGTGTTTGTTTCTGTTTAGCACATGGTGCAGGTTTTGCACCTGTTACTTTGCGTTTTGCTTAGTATAAGAATCGTTCCAGCTTCAGAGGAGGTGCTAGGTACCTGGACACACACCACTACCCACACACAGCTTTTGACTCTGCCCTCTCTAAAGAGGGTAACAAAATAAATGCCTGATGCCTTGAGCACTGCAAGGATCTTGAATGTGCACCCTCCCTTACAGAGATGATGCAAGTCCTGGGCTGTGTATTTGGGCTCAGCTCAGCATCACCCCCCATCCCTCCCAGGCCTGCCTCCTCAATTCTGCCTCCTCAGAACAGGGAAGACAGAGAGGGAGCTGATACAACCTAAGAGAAGTTTAATGAAGGTGGTCATAATGCAGTAACAAGAGCTATAGAAGGAACTCTGTTATAATTTTTTTATTGAAATTGAGGGCTTTGGGATTTTCTGAGGGCATTTTTCTTAGCATGCAAACCTCAGTAAACTGTTGTGTCATAGCAGCATGATGGTAGGACTGCTAAATGAGTAAGACAGCGCTGGCCATTCTGTGCTCACTGTGAAGATACCATTTTAGCACTTCAACAATTTGCAGCCCAAACCTCTTTTCTTGCCACTTTGCTCCAAGTGAAAGCTCTTTGCTCCAAGTGAAAGTGACACCAGTGGTCTGAAAACATTAAATTATGTTATTGTGGCCACAATAACAGAAAAAAACTATGGTTATACAAAAAAAACTCCACAAAACCAACAAAATGAAAACCCAAACAGGAGAGCAGCAGAGGAAAGTATGATCTTTCCAGTTCTGTTCTTTATAATGGTTTACAGGCCTTTTCAAGCTTACTTTTCAGAAACCATAGATAGCTGCTCTCCTCTGCTGCTTTCAGGGTCAGCTAAACTAGTGTGTTCCAGTTACAGAAGCCACACAAAACATTCCTGCTCCTCAGCCATAATGCGCATCCCTGCTTCAGGCTATACTTTGTATCAGCAATGAGGCTCTGGGACAAATGCTTCTCACTCCACAAGGAGATAAAAGGTTACACCTGTCACCAGAGCAATAAAATTTTCTCTAGCACTGAAGTATCTATTACAATTTGGAGAACTTTTAGGAGAGGAACATTTGGTGTTGGGAGATGGGCTGTGGGCTATGTGTAACTGAGGCGGTCTCATCTTTGCCCTGCAAATGGACAGTTTGCAATTCCTCTTGGGTGCACCCACTTTCTCCACCTTCTCCTGACTGACAGGTTGTCTCTCAAGGACACTGGTGGCAGACGTCTACCTTCCTTACTTCTCTGTCTCTAAACTGCAGCACAAGGACAGGTGGCCAGCAAATACTGTAGGGGGACTTAGGAGAGTCTGTCAGGAAAGGAAAACCAGAAACAGGAGGCAAAGATTGTAAAGGAAAAGGAAATAAACCATTAATACAACCTGCCACACTTCTGCAAGAGGGGATGCATTTTTTCCTGCTTTCAGCATGGTGAGGACTGTGCAGTGGCAAATAATCACACCTTGGATGCCTATAAGGTGCAGCACCAGGTCTTTGGGATGAATTTCTCCTGTAGCACCAAGTGTTTTGTTGCTTCAGGGGAAGGCAGGAAAGATGTGCTGCAATGCTTAAGGAAACTTTTTAGGTGAGACTTTGACATCAAATGAAGGTGACTGAATTTCCCACACTGGAAAATGGAAAGTGTCATACTTGACAGGAGTTTGCCTGTATTGGTAACATAAGAAGCAGGTGGCTGCCAGTGATCCAGCAGGCTCCTGTTTTGACTCGGTGTTATTGTAATGAGAGAGAGTGGAAGTTAAAAGAAAGACGGAAGTGGCCTATGTCTTCAGAAACATCCTTTTCCTGCAAAAAGGACTAAGTATGCAGAAACAAAATAGTAAACTGTATGCAAAAATAAAATAATAAACAGTATCCCCAAAAGAAGATTGAACTCTGCAATCTTTTTTTAAATAATACTTGAAAACGTAAGAGAAAGGGGGGGGGAAAGGTAGAAGACTAGAGTGTAAATGCAGAAGGGCATGGTGGGATCTTTTAGGATGGGAAGAAACAGTGGTTAGGAGGAAACATTGGTTTGCCTTCCCTGGGCAACTCTGTGCTCCTGGAAATGCCATATGTAAGTACTGAGTTAGCATGACCAGCACTCTCACCAACCTGAGTTCTGTCTTGGCAGCTAAAGGTCAGCCCTGTTGTTTGGGAGGTACAGTCCCACTCAAGGAGGCGCATAGGCCAGGGATACAGTCTATATTTCTTGCTTGGTAGTGGAACAAGCTGTTTCTCCTCCCTGAGTGGGACAGTGTATGGAAGCCACCATCACCCAGGACCTCATGGGCTGGTCCAAGTCAGTCTGTATAGGTGGACACGGGAGACAAGGAAGGAAACGCTTCCCTCAGACAGACATGTTGGCCACAGCCCTCTCATACATGCGCTCCAAGATGCGGTGGATGCTGGCAAAGCCTGGACGGTCGGCAGGCAACTTGCTCCAGCAGAGGCGCATCAGGTTGTAGAGCTCCAGGGGGCAATTGTCTGGGCAGGAAAGGACATTCCCATCCCTCACGTAGTAGATGACCTCCTCATGAGCCATCCCATAGTAAGGCTGCATGCCATAGGAGAAGATCTCCCACAGCACCACTCCATAGGCCCACACATCAGACTCTGTGGTGTAGCGGTTGTAGAAAATGGACTCAGGGGGCATCCAGCGGATTGGGATGGCATCGTTCTCATTTGCTTTGTAATAGTCAGCCGAGTACATGTTCCTCGAGAGACCAAAATCAGCAATTTTGACCACCATGTTCTCCCCCACCAGGCAGTTCCTGGTAGCCAAGTCCCGGTGGACAAACTTGCGCTCAGAGAGGTACGCCATGCCAGCAGCAACCTGCTTGGCAATGCAGAGCTGGCTGGTGCAGCACAGTGCCAGGGGGTTCGGGAGGCGAAGCCTTGTGTCCAGAGTGTCCTGAGCCAGGCTGCAGAGGTTGCGGGGCGAGCGGTCACGCAGGTACTCGTTTAGATCCCCATAGGCCATGTACTCAAAGAGCAGGCACATCGGCTTCCCAACTGCGCACACGCCTGGGAGAGGACAGACCACACAGGTCATTTGGGTGGCAGAGAGAATTCTGCTGTGCAAAAGCCAAAAAGCCCAAAAATACTTACACAGAAGGGAGACTTTCAATAATGCAGAGAGGTGACCATGCAAGTACCATTCACTTTGCATGCATCCTTCATGCATGCTGCTTCTTTCAAAGTCTTTCATCAAGGATCTAATGCTGAGCTCTGTGTATGATGCTAACAAGTCATGCACATGCCTACATGCAGAATTTTTCTCAACATCCCAGGTAAAACATAGCTATATTTGGAGCTATATTTAATTAAGAGCCCAGTCCTGCCCAAGCATTAACAAAAGTATTGCCTATTCCCAGGTGCAACTGCAAGGGTTTTCAGGAAGTAACCTTTAAAGTTCTGATCACATTATTTTTAATTCTTTTATTTGTTGTGCTCACTGTATTATTACAACAATAATATTGTTGTAGGGATGACACATAGGCAGGAAGACTTCGAGTATTCACAAGGGGCATGTTCAAGAGTTCAGTGTAATACTTGAATTGCAAGGAAACTCATGGCCTTATGGATTTTTTTTTTTTTTAACAACTCATGCAAAAAAAANGAATTACTTTTAGCATGACAGATATTCAAAAATGAAAGAAAGGCAAATCAAAAACAGACAGCAGAAAGGAGACATTTGCCATATCTGTTAGATGCAGAGTGCAGTCCCCCTGAAGGGCACATGCTTGGCCCTACATCAGCTTTCTGGATGGGCCAGCATTAACCACACTTCCATGAGCCTTACTGTTCACACAGTGGTACAGTAATATTTGTGTGCCTATCTATTAAGCTGCTAACCAGCAAAGGCCAACTTTTCAAATGCACGTGTTTTGCTTTTTCTGGGCCATCATTTAGCAAGAGGGCATGCAAATTACTGTGAAATCTGAAATTCTGGTTGATGACCTAATATTTGAATCTTTGAGTAAAACCAAGTGGCTGTTCCCAATCTGATGGCACCAGGATCTGACAAGCATGACAAGTACATGTGAGAGATTTGTTATCTAAGCTGTCTTTAATAATGTGGCTTTTTCTCCACAGCCCTATAATGTGAGACTAGTTTGTGCCTTCACCTTTGCCCTTTTCTGGCCTAAAATCTGTTAAAATAAACACAAAGTTTAGTCCAATTTGGTACATTTCCTGCTTTTCTTTTCTGTAGCCAAAGCCAAATGGATAAACCACAGTTTATCCATTTCAAAATGCTGTGGACCTTCCTATTGAAATAAATTAAGATCTCAGATACCCCTGCTCATGAGAATCAGAGCTACTTACAACAACTTAGAGAAGGATTTAGTTATAAACGTGGCCATCAGCATCAACTTCAGACAAAAAAATGCCAATTTTCTAAAAGAATATTTTTGGTCAGCAGCTTTCTTCTCAGAAAATGCCTTATTAGCCAAGCTGCAGCATCAAGATTTTCTAAGAAAAATCCAAAAAAGAAGGATGTCCTTTCTGATGAGAGTGGAAGGAAAGGAAGAGATCATTTTTGTGTCTGCTTTCTTTGTTCATTTAATTTTGTTTTCTTCAATGATATTAAGTGTTCATACATCGCAATAGTAAGTGGGACCTACAAAACTAACAAGACTCGTGCTATTTCTTTTCAGTACCCACAAAATAAATCAGAGTTCCAGGAAGTTCATGTCTTCCCTTGTAAGATATCTGTGTCAATGATATTAGACTGGAAGCAGAGCTAGGCAGCAAGATGGTCAGCAGTATGAAAAGGCAGCATGAGGAGATTTGATGTGATGCACCATCCTGTTGAGACAATAGGATGCCTCACTGAGATACCTAAAAGCTTGACAATGTTCGGATTGTCAAACTCTGCCATGAGAGCTGCTTCCCTCTGAAAATCGGCCTGCATATCTGCAGATGCTTCCTCCTTCAGCATTTTTACTGCTACCATGGTGAAAGGTTCATATGGCAGCAGCCCTGGGGCCCTGCAAGGAGAGGAAAGAGAGGAAACCATTAGTGGTGAATACATGCACACTAAATATACGTTTCTGTTTCTCAGGCAAAAGGAGAGGCTGACCAAAAAAAATTAAAAAGTTGGAAGGCTTCAGAACCAACAGAAGGAACCTTAAAGCCCAGTTTCAACTCTTGGGACTGCAATATTATAGAGGTATTTGCATATTATAGAGATATTTAATTTGGTTCAGATGGGACTAAATTCAATATAGCTTTTTTCGATCATTGGTCTTGCTGCTTACAGACTCATTATCATAAAAATAAAGACATAAATAAGTAACAGGTTGGCAAGAAGCAACCTCTCCATAGGCTGGAGATCACATCATAAACTTAATGGAGGACAGGATGGACTCTTCAGTCCAAAAAATTCATTTTTGGGGTGTAATGGTGGAGTTAAAAATAAACCTATTTTCTATGAAATTGATGAAAGAGCCTCCTTTCCCATACCTGGCACAATGGTGACTTTGATCTATCAAGCTACTGTTAGAGTGAAAGTAACAATTACAGTAAGTGTATTCCCTTGGTTTTGTAAGGAAAATAGCCTTTTTGTTACCGTTCTCTGTGTATGTGTGTGTTCTCTGTGTACGTGTCTGCACCTTTAATTCAACAAGCTATAAAATCATTAGCTAATTTCAGCTGGATTTGATGTTGTGTAACTGAGGTCTAGAAAACAGTTAATACTCCTACAAGATTGTGGAAACACATGACAGGAGAGAAGGGACAAAGTGCCTTCTCTCCTGCCACTGTGACTTGTATGAAGAACAAGTTAATGTGTGAATACGTACATTTTGACACTGGTGAACCTTCAACTAAAACTCACAGATACAGACACAAAAACTTAGGAGACAAAATCCTGACTTAGAGCAACAAACTTGTTTTCTTATCCACAGGTCCCTGCACCCCCAACAAGTTTAATTAGATGGGTTTGCCAAAGGTTTAGAGGTAGCTGTTGCTGGAGAAGAGTAACTTTCTGCTCTTCAAACATGCACCAAACTTCAGACGTACATTTTGTTTCCTGTGCAAATTCTCCCCAGGAGCCTTGCAGCTAAAACACACTCTGTGCAGCTAGCCAGACATAGCCCAGGGAGAGTGGTGCCCATTTATGTGTCATGTTACTACACCAGCCTGACTGCCTTCCCATTACTCGAATAGAGGCTCAAATAAAATAAAAGGTTATTTTATTGCTCAGTAGCAGCTAGCAAAGACTCCAATTTCCAAAGCAAACTTCCAGCTTCCCTGTCTTCTACTTCAGACACATGGCAGTTGCAACAGTTGTACTTGGATGCTATAAATGTCAAATGTCACTGGATGGCAGGGTGTCCATCAAGAAAGGAAGCACAGGTGGCTAGATCACAGCTGAGACACTCAGGCAAGGAGGTCTGGCATGCCAGAGCAGAGGATCAGACCCCACACTTGTCTGCTACTGCCTTCATTGCAGCACAATATCTTCCTTCTTTTCCTCTGTGCTGGCAGCAGTTTCTAGTCTCGTAGCAGGGGAGGAGTATGAGCACCTACCACCTGCTGTCAATTCTCAGCACTAGAGCCAGCAGCAGCAGCCTGAGCAAAGTAATAGAGAATTTAAGAGTAAAAATAGGAGGCCTTTATGTCTTCCAAATAATCTCATAGATTACCACTCACCTCTGACTAGCAGACCCAGCATAGTGCCAAAGCAGGGGTAGGCAGAGCTCAGTCCTGCCTGCTTTGGAGACAGAAACTCGTCCCAGGCTGATGTGCACCCAACCACCCCATTTCACTGAATCCTGTAATGTAAACTCACCTAAATGCAACCAAGTGAGGTTAAGCTGCACAAAGTCGTTAACTGGCCTTCAGGCAAAAGCCAGAAATTTCACCTTTGGCAGCTCATGGTGATTCAGTACAGTTCTTAGCAGACCTGGGAAACTCACACTAATCTGGCACAGAGGCAGAGACTGTCTGAAGTCTTGGCAGACAGCGATAAAAGTTGACCCCTTTCGTGCCCTAAAGACAGTCTTTGCACAAATGATAGGGGCACATCTGCAAGGTAGCAGTGGGAAACTGCTGCCTCTGAACCTGGAGAATCAGGTGAAGGGCCAGAAGGGGGAGAGTTTTTTGAAAAATAGGTTAATTCTCTTCTGAGAACTGAGAAACATCAAAAGAAATTACCTTAGGTAATCTCTCTTGCAATTAATTAAAAGCCAAGGAGAACTTTACACTGTTTGTGCACAGGGTGGACAGCAACAGTCCTTTGGCTGCTTCACCACCAAAGGATTTGTGCATCAGAAGCATCAATTTGCTTCTAAGTACACGCTGTTCAAACAACTGAGCAGTGGTGCAGTTAGGAATTTCACCCTGCGCCTATCTAGAAAATGTCTGATTTAAGTTCCCAGTCAGATTTTCTTTCCAAAGCAGTTACTATGTAAAAAAATGAGGAGCAGGCTGAACCTGTATTTGAGACTGTGTCCTGTCCCCGTCTTGCTCACCATAACAATTGGGTAGCTTCTCTTAGATCACTAAATAATGCAATTAACAACTACTGAGTCTAGTGGGACTTAGGGACTACCTTACCCTATCCTTTGGTTAAGTTAATAAGTGAGCAGAAGACTGCTCTGATTCAGCAGGAGCCACTTTTTGAGGGGGAAGGGAAGTTTGGGGCTTTCTTTAGTTAACACCCACAGTATTTTTCAGCTATATATGAGGCAGCAGGTCAAAGAAATACCCTTTGCAGATGGAGACAACATGAGGAGTTTCTGTCAAGAAAGGACAAGAAGGGACTTGTCCCTAAGGAGGGACAAGTTGTGCATTTATAGGGTAGGTCTACCAGTCTACAAGCAAAAACTCCATACCAGCCTACTAGCAAAGACTCCATATCCAGGCTTTTAGGCAATCCTTATCTTCAGGCTTAGCCTAGACCACACAGCTCCAGCTCTGGGAGAAAACTTGTGTGATGGTCTGCACTGAGCTGCATGGAGCCGGTGCTCTGGTGGCTTGTGGGGCCAGCATGGTCCTCCCAGGAGGAGAATCAGCCACGAGGACCCAGCTGATAGATACCTGAGTCAGGTCTTGAATTTTGTTCTAAGCATGGTTACTTCCTTCCAAGTGTGAAGCTGTTCCTGGTGAAGACAGCAGCTTTTCAGGAGAAGCTAGTAAATGATAGCTAGACACTTCCTGTCTCAACATGTTGCTTGACCCAGGAGTGAGTAAACACTGAATCAGGACTCACAGCAGCCAATTGGCAAAGGCATCGCTGGCACTGAGCGCAGAGTTTTGTTTACAGAAGAGTGAGAAACATGAGAGCAGGAGAAGTAAGAGGATTGCTAAACTTAGCTTGAGATGTCCATTTAACACACGGAGGAAAGTACATTTTATCCTGAGATAGAAAGGCAACAATTACTGATAGTTTCAGTAAGCTGGATAGACACACAGCTTGTACTAGTGGATCAGTGTTCTGCATGGATCTGCCAGCAGTGCACAAAAATGTCCACAGCTTATTATAAGGAATTGTAAAGCCTTGGAAGCCCTTTTGATAGAGGTGGTAATAAAAAAAGGAGGTCCTTCAGAAGCAATATTTCTGTACCTCCTTCCTTGAGCTACAGAGAGCAAGCACCTCTCAGGATGTGGTACTCTTCACTTTGTAAATGCTAGATAAGATGTGATGCTTTCTTTTTTCTCCTGTGTCTTTTTCTCTCAGTTTCCACTGACAATAACAAAAAGTCTTAATTGAAAGAAATTGTAGTGCTGAAGTAGGTGAAATCCACATAAAAGGTCTTTATACCACTTTGGCACTTGCTTAACTAGCACTTTAGTGACATTTGAATGCCTCTTGAGAAGCCTTGCTTGATATCCATGAAAGTCGTTTCAAGCTCAGAAAGGTCTGTGCAGCACTCAAATTGTATTAGAACTCCCAGAGTGAGGCCAAAGCAGCCCTTGGCAAGAAGCGTGTCTTCCCTGCTCATGCACAGGTGAAGATTCCTGCAGAATGAGCAGGAAGGTGGTGCACCTCAGGGCAGCCTCAGCACTGTGCTGAGGCTGGGACAAGAGCTGCCCTGCGCCCCCCGTGTGCAGTGCACCAAGCACAGCTGTTGTGCAGTTTCTATAGCTTTGTTCTTGTTTCAAGCTCAGATGTGTTTTGTCATCCAGGCTAACAATTCATCACAGACTGAGCATCTGTGACAATCCCACTGCATGCCCTTTGAATTTTGTTATTTTTAGTTCTCTCTGTAACAAAGAAAAGTACGCTTCTTTTCTTCCATTAGAAATAATTTATCTCGTCATTAGGAAGAAAAATCCATCACAGCTATTGAAACTGTTTCCCAGATGTAACTCATTTAACCTGTATGGAATTCATTTTCTAGCAGGTATATAAACATTACAATTACCTTCATTATGACTGCTTTTTTGCAAGGATAGTCCTTTGCAGAAGCATTTCACCACGCAGATCTTAGTCCCTGGTGGGACTCTGGTCTTTATGATGTCATCATAAACTACTCCAGATAGAGCTACAAAATCAGCCATGCTCCATACTTGTTAGCTGCAAAGGACAAAGATAACTGCCCTGAACTAAGCAGGGAGCTATGCAGCCTGTACACTTTCTTCTAGGAATTTGATGATTAGGACAAAACCATTACTGTCCAAAGATTGTCATGCAGAAATTATAGATTCTGTCAAGAAACTAGACATCTTCCATCCTCATAATTTTTGGGATTGTCAGTTAAAGATTTTTTTTTTTTTTTATTTGTGAAAGTGCACAATCTCACCTCCCATGATATTATCAAAACTGGGCTTTTGTCCGATATCTTAGGTTTCAAACAGGAAACAATGGCTGCAAATTCCAAAAATAAAAAATGAGAAACTGACTAAAGGGGACACTGTAGAAGTCCAGAGATAAGGAAATTCATGTATGTTACTCAAACACTGATATCCAGATAGCCATGGAGCCAACCAAAGATTGTTATGGCTGGAGAAAGGAGCCATATAGAGGTAGGGCAACATTTTTCTGAGACAAGTGTCCTTGTTCTGGCTCCTGGAGATAAGCACAACACTGTACATCAGAAGTGCAAGAATGACACCAAGAAGCAGATGTGAAATGGACTGCAAAGGGGAATCAAGAGCACTCAAGACCTCAAAAGTCCCCAAACCTTGTCCAGAAAGGTCTGGAAGAAGGAGCTGCTCATGATAACTTACTTTTATAGAAGTGCTCCAGGGCACAGAAATTTTTCTATAAAAGAGTACGCCCACAATGCCTGGGCATACATGTGCCCCAGGACCCTAAACTTCCTGTCAGCAGAATTAATGGCGGGGCCAGAACCACAATCTCTCTTTTTTCCTTTCTTCCTTTCTTTCTCTCCTTTCATCTTTAATTCGTCTTTCTCTCTCCCTTCCTTTTCACGCTACCCCTTTACTCAAAGCCCACCGCCCTGTGCTTATATAAGAGGTCAGGGACTATAAAATAGCTATTTCCACGGTGGTGTGTAATTTACTAATAAAAATTTGTACACTTTTGCAGATACTCTGACTTTTGCTGTTCCTTTCACCCATGACCATCTACAAATCTTGGGTGTGCATTTCCCATTAAGGTTGGGACACCACAGACACACAACCACCCCCAAGTCCCCAGTGGCCTTTGTGGGGAATTTTTTGGGGGGATTTTTGGTTTGGTTTGGTTTGGTTTGGTCACTGAATCGAGCTGAAATTCAGTTGGGGCTGAACTGTAGCAGGACACAATGATAATGTAATCTGTGGTAATTGCACAGATCAATATTGGTGTTACAATGGAGATCACCACACACTGACAATTCATAAATACTGGGAAATATAAGAAATTCACAATAGTTCACACATCATAGGCAGTACTGTTGGCAAAATTTAGCTGAACTTTACACCAGACTTTCATATGTGACTAAGGCATTACATCTACGTGAGAGTAGAAAAGAGTAATTTCTGGCAAAAGTTTAACAAATATTTACAGATAGCAGTGGGCAAGAAAAACAATTATTCAAACCTAGGTGTTGCGTACCATTTGGTCCCCATGCATTTGAGGGGATGGATGGATGGATGGATGGATGGATGGATGGATGGATGGATGGATGGACGGGTAGATGCTTTCCAGTGCCAGTTTTTCAAAAGTACCTTCAGACAAAGAAGACTCACAAGGAGGCTGCTTACCTGGCTTGGAAGACTCTCCCAAATGCTCCCTCCCCAATATCTCTCACATATTCAATATTGTTCCTGGGATACTCCAGGCTAAGCAATTTTGGATTGAGGAGAAGAGGCATGCGCTGGTACATTGGGTTGGGGTGCAGCCGGTCCAGGAGCAGTTCAGAGGGCAGAGTGGTGAGAGTTGGTGTCTCTGACTCTCTGAAACAACAAAGCAATTTTTGGTCAGTGTGGGCATAGCCCTCAGCAGGAGACAACTAGTTACACCTCCTCCTGAGCTTATGTCTTTCAGGATGGAAAAGGAAGGTGCAGCAGGGCTACTGAAGGAGCCTTGCAGCAAGGTGTCATGCCATGTCCCTAATCACCAGGCCACCTTCTGCTCTGGCACAGGACTTCAGCAGAACTTGCACTGGGTTGCCACAGGCAAAGAGAGGGCTGCTGTCCCCTACCAGGTGTTCACAGGACTTCACTCTCAGAAAGAAGAAAGCGCTTTTTCCAAAGCAGCATTTCTCACACTGAATTAAGTTCCGAGCTTTACCTTTTTTTGGTTTTCCACTGTTTTCGACGACGGCAGCAAACCAGGGTGATAATGCCAAAGATTACAACCAGAGCAAAGCTGGAGATGATTGAGATGATAACAGTCATGGAATAGGTAGGGGAAAATGGAGGAGGAGGGGGGAGATTTAGAGTCTCTCCATTTGGTTTTCTTGTTCCCAGTGATAACAATGCTGTAATGCAAACAAAATCAGAGGGTTATGCCTCTTTTAGATTATGGAGCTTTCTCTAAGAGGAATTTACAGAGCTAGCCTGTCATCCTGGGAGTTACTAACATTACAGGTACAACCATATGATCACATGAGAGGACCATACTAGGGAAGCTTGGCTTGCAGGAAGCAAACCATTTTGTGCTTGCCAGATGTGAAAATCCAAGATCTGGTAAGACCAATATACAGTTCCCGTTAAGCTGGGAACACAGTTTTGGTATAGAATATTTGAAGGAGTTACAAATGGGAGGTCACATCAGATAGTCTCAACACTATTCAAATATAGTAATGTCTGCAGTGGGAAAGATCAATGGTACACAATGTAAACCACTACGTATCATGTGTCCTAAATGGAATCTGCAGGGAGGAGTGTGCGACCAAGTAAGTAAGTACAGCATGATACTTTCCCAAAATATCCTCTTGCCCCCAACAATTTGCATCTCAGTCTCTTTAGGGGGAAAATATGGAAAACTAGTTTAAAGCACACTAGGCTGTATTATTAGGGAAAAAAACACATAACTATCTGTGGAGTAGTTTCTGAGGCATTCTAGAAAATGCTACTCTCTGAATGCAATGATTGAGAAACAGAAAGAAATTGAAACTCTTCTTCTTAATTGCCAGCTAAACTGAAAATTACTTGTGTTCACTCATGTCCATGAAACCCCTATTCTCCATGCAAGAAGTTTCCAAATGCCATCTTATTTCTAAGCACTGAAATACAGAAACTGGGAATCTTGGATGATATATTTTTAAAAAATTGGTCCGCTCTTTGAACAAGAAATAACAGGAAGACTTAGCTACAACATCAAAGAACAAAGATGTTTCCAACTTTTTCAGGCTTATTTTTAGTTAAAGTAGGAGGTGTGGGTTATTACTGAAAAAAAAATCAACCTGAACAACTTTGGAAAGCAGCCTGAAACCCTACCTTCCAAACAGTTTGACAAATCAATTTTTAAGAATACCACAGGACACTGCACTTCATCTTTGGCATTTATATAACCTAGGGTAAGGTGGTTGATTAGCCTGTCTTCATTTTCCCCTCTTCATGGGGCACATTAAACCTTCTGATTAAAAGATGCTGAGTGAATCTATGAGAAGACCCAGAACTAGCTGAATCCAGGAGACAGAACAGATTGGTGTACTCAGGATGCAAACACCTTGCATGGCCGCAAAACAACCACAGTGGCAGAAATTATAAGGTGCAGTTGCCTACCATCTCCACAGGGAGACACACTGCAGTATTCCCAGGTCACAGCTGGGTCCCTTGTGTAGCACCAGGGACGCTCGTTCTCACCCCCCGGGTTGCGGCAGTAATTCTCAGCATCAAACAGCTCCGGGAAAACCTGGGGAGTCCTCCTGTGCAAATGCGGAGCCTTATGGAAGGAAGCAAATTGTATTAGTGTTTCAGCATAATTTCCCCTGCTATTATTGTTAAAACAAAATGGAAAAAAAACCAAAGGAGTGAAGCAAGACAAAGCCTTGAAACAGCCTTTCAGTCACCTGAAAAGACAGAGAACGCATCTTGACACAGTAAAGGGAACTTGCAGATTGAAATATGATGAGATAGTAAAATACCAGTGAGCTCAAGAATGGAGGCAACTTGTTCCCCGCTCATCCTTTTCACTGAGACTGGGCGGCCTGACTGAGAAACTCCTTGGGAAAGCAAACCTCAAGCACACCTCTCCATTTGGTGGATCTCACACTGACACGCACCTGATCACTCCACTTCTGACAGGGAATCCCAGATGCTGTGACATTGGCTGTGCCCTGGTAAAACTGGCCATTGCCACTGTAGCAAGCCCCTGGGAGGAAAAAAAACCAAAAAACATGGGGTCAAGGCATTTCAGACCATGTCCTGCAGCAGAGACTCACAAAATAAAGATCATGTAATTGCATGAGACCATCTGACAGCATCAGATCTGAAGCACACAGAAGGACTAGACAAGACAGGAAGGGTACTGCTTAACCTCCTGGTTACACTCAAATGGATTTTGCACTCAGTACATACAAGGACATCTGGTAAAACTTCAAAGAGGGCACTGCAGCTCTCTCAGGTTGAGAAAACAGGCCATTGTGCCTGTGATGGTTGAGCTGCAACTACCTAGTTCACAGTACATCATGCAGAAAGTGCAGGGCAGAACCACACTGAACCCACCCAAGCCAAACCAAGGCAGAAAGCAAATCACAGCACTAGTTACATGATTCACAGCCTGCATTCTTACTGGGGCACTAACAGGAAGACACTCATGTCCCTCAGGTTGGTAGCAGGGAGCTGGGATTCATAAAGATACCCTCCTCCTGCTTCTGTACAGTGCTTATCCTCTTGGATTATTTGGAAACAGCCTACGTTTTCAGCATGCATGGAAACCTACCCTGAAGTATGATCTGAACTATGATCTAAGGAATAGCAGCAGTGTAAAACAATGCTCTTTATAATGAATATAGTGTAGTCACTGCATACACAGGGCTTGTTCCAGCTGCAGAAAAATTAGGCAGAAAATCTTGAGATTTTACTGCAGGAATATGCATTAATGTCCTAATAGGACATATATCCTCACATACACCTGTCCTCATAGGAGAGTTTAATGCATGCTGGCATAATCTAGGAAGCAGAAAGACAGCAGAGGAGATGCAGCCTTACACATTTCAATACATAGTAGTTAATCTCTAAACTCAGCTGAGCCAAGGCTAACAGTGGGATAGATGGCATTTATTAGGGTCCACTGGATTGTTAGCCTTGGTAGAAAAATATGATAATTCTTTTGTCATAATTTTGTTTTCTATGCTTTTTCTAATGTGGATTTCTCTGACTGATACATAAATACCATTAATGACTCACATCTGCAATAAGATAGCAGCCCCCATATGATGGCGCCTGTAGCTCTGCAGAGGTGTAAAATCTTGTTAAACTGTTCTGGAACATACTTGTGTACCTGAGCTCAGAATTTTATTTGTTTCACATTCAAAGGCAAGGAAAGGTCTGACACATGCCTCTTGACACAGCTGGTAATAAACATGAAAAAGATTTCTGCAGAGATCTGAAATAAATGTCAGTGGGACGCCTTAAAAGATGAATCTGGAGAGCTTTAGGGGAAAGAGCAACACTAAGAAAGAACCTCTGGATCCTTCATACTCTGGGAATGCATATGCTTTCATAGACTGTCTTGCTACAATCTAGCCAATCTTGTTACAACAGGACAGAGGGAATAATATAGCTGGTCTATCTGGCCATTGATGAATAATTTGATAGCAAGCTAGAAAACACTTCAGCTCATGCTCAACAAACCCTTGAGCACATAGCAGTGGGTCTAAAGTAAATAAGAGGGGGAAATATCACTAAAATATTACTGTTATAGCTGCCTGGTTCATGACTGAATATTGCATATCTGTGCAATGCTACTTTGGGAAAATGCTGTGGAAGCTGAATAAAAAAGGTCATGCATACAGAGGATACAGAGAATGTTCTAAAACATTTGTGGGAAGACAGAAGCCATCCCATAAATGCTCCACTCATATGCTTACACCCCTCTCTTGTGGCCCTTCCACCAGGGCAGGGATGGCTGAAGGTGCAGGTTGTAGGCACTGGCCCAGAGGCTGCTGAAGCTCTTGTCTCCATGAATCCATCACCAGGCCCCTAGGTCTTGGGTTGTCAGGTGGAGCCAAGGTCTTTCCATGAATGAATATTCCCCAAAATTCTTGATTTTTTTTTTTTTTTAAACTTTCCCTGTCTCCCCATGAAGAAGGTGCCTGCCACTGCCAAATCTGCAGACCTCACCTGCTTAGATGCATGGCAGGATAGAGATTCTTCCTTTTTCCAATGAGGCAAGTTCAGTGTCTGAGCTTGAAACTGCAATTGCATATTACTGGAAGAGTTGGGTGTGCGTGTTTCAGCCACGACAAGCAGCAGGGTGGGACAGAAGTCAAAGCAGCACTGCAGGGAATGTCTGGCTCTCACCACTGGTCATGGGAGGCTTACACAAGAAACAACTAGACTTCAGAAGTGATTTGAGGAGGGTGCTGGGAGCTGAAGGTCCTGCAAAGCCAGCCTGACATAGGTAACCATGTAGTTAACTTATAAAGCTGGAGTGACTTCAGAATTAAAAATACAAATATGGATAGAGGGGAATGAGAGGCAATGGGTAGAAAGAAAAGGAAACAGCTGGAGGGAAGGATACCATTTAAAACCACCATGCCTCTCTCATAAAAAGTTACCAGCCCATGGTCTCCCCAACCTCCAAAGAGCTGGAAATGTGTTTCCCCACACCTCAGATGTGGAAATCCAGACATTCCTCAGTAATAACCTAGATTCAGCCAGCCAGAACCAGCAGAAAACACAAAAACACTGTGTAAATGGCAGCTTCAATGAAGAATACCCTGTCCCTGTCTAAAAACATAGACTCTGGAGCAATCTACTTACTGGTTATGTTCTCCTTCTTAAAATCTGTAAAAAAAAAACAAGACAAGATGTAAGGAAGGATTGTCCAGGATGCAGTATCTCTGGATGATCACTTAGAAGCACATTACAGGAAAAGTTCCCTCTCGAGCAGGGCTTCCACAGCTTGTTTATTCGCAAAGGCACCTGAGTGGCAATTTTGTTACGATTAAAACTCTTTTGGTGATTGTTACAATTTTCTAAATAAAGATCCAGACTTTATTTGCTTGAAGGATTTTTTCCACACCCCAGTTGCACAAGAGAGGCAAACAGCCAAAGCAGCTGTCACAATTCCATGCACAGGTGCTGACAGGACCCACCATCACATTTTACTTTAGTTGTAAATTATGGATCATACCTTTCCCCTCTCTCTTATCAAGAACACAGCTCTCTGGACAATCATGTGCCACCTTACCAAAAAAGGGGATGCGGGTGCAGGAGCTGGGATTCTGGTGAAGGCTGGGCAACCTGTTGCACTCAGGAAGAGTGAGCAGCATCAATCCTGGCTTGTAAATCCCCTTCTGAGAGTTTTCCTCCATGGAGAGCCATTCCTTAAAGCAGTAGAGATCCTTTACAGCAAGGCAATTCTCTCTACATTGTTTTGCAAAAAACAGTGAAATACAGCTGTCAATGGCTTGGAAAAAATGGCTGCATTTAGCAGTGATATGCAGGGGTTATGCAGGCTCCATTAATGGGATGACACTTTTTTAAAGCCAGTCTGTCTGGCCTATAAGCCATAAAGGAAACAGCATGAAATTCCTTTAAGAAACATACAAACTTACATTTTTAATGAAGCAGGGTTATGCTGAAAACACAACACACACCAAGCTATGAGCTTCATTCCTTTCTTTATGTACAGATTTTTTGACATCTTCTATTAATAAACAGCACAGAATCATAGAATGGTTTGTGTTGGAAGAGACATCAAAGATCATCTAGTTCCAACTCCCTCCCATGGACAGGGGCACCTTCCACTGGACCAGGCTGCCTGAAGTCCCATCTAACCTGGCCTCGGACACTTCCAGGGATGAGGCATACACAGCTTCCCTGGCTACCCGTGCCGGTGTCCCATTACCCTCACAGTAAATAATTTCTTCCTATTATCTAAACTAAACCTATTCTCTTTCAGTTTGAAGACATTTCCCCTTGTCCTGTCACTACATGCTTTTGTAAATGGCCTCCCTCTCATTTCTAGAGTTTGAATTTTTCAATGTATTCTAAAGATCTCACTTGGCTTCTATACATTGTACGTTGAAGTGTCATCTACTAAAAACAAGAGGTGAGCTGGAATTCTTAACCTTCTTATATTAAATATTTGCATATACTTTTAATCTCACTGAATAAAAAATACATTTTCTTATTGCCTCTACAAGCAACAGAGAAAAAAAATCCATTTTTTCTCTGTAGATATCTGCAATAAAAGTTTTAGATTGCCTGGTAAAAAATGACCTGTCTCCCACCCAAGCTATTATCTCCATACCAATGTGAAACATTCACTGACAAGAAGAGTTTTGGATTTTTAAATAGGCCTTGTATGAGAAACTGTGAAGACAGGTGAGAAAAAAATATCTGCACTAGAGGAAAAAAAAAAAAAAAA
>VWYO01013496.1:217812-230067 GCA_013400275.1 Rhadina sibilatrix
AAAAAAAAAACTTTACCCTGATATAAGTGTTTGGGGCTGTCCTCTGCAAAGCACACCAAGCAATCATAATTACATTGTAGTTAAAAATAACAAAACCTGGACTGGACAGAAGAACAAAAGCTATGTGCAGAGCTTGGAAAAACCTGTTTTATTCTAGTCAAAGAGTCTGGGAAAGATGTAACATTTCACTGCAAAGTGGAAAGAAAGAAACTTGACTCCATGACCATGGTGGGAGGACAAGGAACCTTGGAAAGAGGGAAGGGCTGCTCAGGAGGTTGCGTAAGGAGGGAGAAGTGTCTGTCACAGGGATGTGTTTACAAATAACCTGTCAACAGTAGATTAGCTATAGTAAGAGATGCTTTGGACTCCTCAGGGTCCCTGCCAACCCAATTTCAATGCACATTTCTCTGCATATAGAAGGATACAATAACCACATTGGAGTTTTGGTTTATCAGATACAATTACACAGGCAATGTCTTTGGTCTCATCAGGTTTTTCACAATTTTGTCATAGCAAGAAGTGCTAAATAATTGACATATTATCTTGGCCAGATTTGTTGCATCTTCTGGAGCCACATTTAGTCAAAATTACAAAGAAGCAATTACTCTTTATAGTAAAGTAGAAGTTAGTAAAAGGCATAGTAAAAGTTAACAGATAACAATATGTTAATTATTGAAACTACTTATGCAATTCAAATGGATACTTCTTTTCAACACTGTCCTCCAAACACCTGATATACTATAGAGGTCTGGACTTCAAATTCAGACCATACCCTAGCAATGTGCTCAGTAAGAGCTGAATCAGTCTGTGTGTGCAGAGGAGAGAGCAAAGGGAAAACCCATGCAACCCTAGAGGGCCCAGCTTCACAACAGCTTCGCTTGCTACTGCAAGCCTGGACAGTCCCTCACCACTCCCCTGCTGCGTACACAACCCCATGAAATGAAAGTGAAATACGAGCATGTTTTTCTTCATTTACCTGCACACTGGTTTTGGAGCTGGCCCAGCTCCCGAGGGATTGCACTCTTGGAAGATGTAGTTACACAGCAGAGACTCAGCAGCCGGTTGGCAGAATGAACTCACCATTTTCAGTTCAGTCCAGGCAGTGTGCACAAGCAGCTCTTGGGTCTCCTCTGGGTCAGCATACGAGGAGTTGAAGAAAACAAGAGCATTCTTCGCCAAGATAGCACTACACACCTCACCTCTGTATGTGCTGCAATAGCCTGCGTCACCCTTGTACAGCCTGCTGTCAAGGACAAGAGTACACACACAGTAAGCTCACAGATCTAAACAGCTGCATTAGCACAATGGCCCTGTTTCTGAATAAAATGGCATGTGTAAGGTTAACAGAAGGCAGAGGAGATGGTAAATGTTTATAACCACCAAAACCAGCTAATATAATCCAAGAATGAAACTTCTGCAGGGTACCCTGGTGCCAGAGCAGGTCAGCTCCAAGGATGAGACTCTGATGAAGGGCTGTTAACATTATAAGTGGACTAAAGACTGAGTGATCACACAGAAGCATGACTTAGCATGGCCCCTCACCCTGTCCTTAGGCTCTAAGGGGAAAATATTTTACTTTCCTGCCTTCCTGTAATAAGGATCAGCCATCCTGCGTTCTGCAGTCTTGTGATAACTCAGGATTTTCACTTTCCTGTCTAACAAGAGTTAGAGTTTAATTTAAGACAGAATTGAAAAGCAGAAGCCAGGTAAGTTCAACTCATCATGTGCCAGAGAATTTTTCACAAGATCAGACCAAACTCCTGTCTGCCCTTCCTTGGCTCCTGCACCACTCCTGACCCTGCCCCTCTTCCATACCTTTAGCTGGGGGACTCAGAGACAAGGAAGGAACAAGTCTCTGTGTTTTTCTTCCTAGTGTTTCTCTGAAAGGTGTATCTTCTCTCTTCACCACATCTCCCATTTTGCAAAGTCCTGCCACATTGCATGGAAACAGAGATATGCAGGAGCAATAAAAATCACAGTAGAGACATCTTCTTTGAGGGCCATTTGCTTATCTTTCCCATGTTATTTGCATCTAGCAGGAGATCTCTCCCCCACTCCCTTCCTCTCTTCTTCCCCATGGCCATCAAAAGGGAGCAGCAGCGTAAGGGTAATGCACAGGTCAGCCATGCCTCCAGCAGCTCCCACAGTTACCCAACAGCAGCAAGGTCTGTGGGTGAGGAGGTGCCCTCTGCCTAGACAGCCCGTGGGATGCAGTGTCCTTGGTATGGGAGGCAAAGCTGGCAAAACAGACTCCCTGTGTGTGAGGGATGGCCAGATCAGGGCAGGGAGGAGGGCTGGGTGCAGCTGTCCCCAGTGCTCATTCGGTCAGTGTAACTGGGGTCAGAGAGTTCAATTCACAACACGCCAACCATTTGGAGCAGTCAACAGAGCTATTTGTATCTTTGCCTTTTATTTCTTTCCCCTGTCCAAATAATCACTCATTGTTAACTCTGGGGTTTCTTGCTGTTTTTTCCTCAGAAAGCTGGAGGTACATGGACAAGGGATTACACAGAGATTACACATTTCTGTTCTTCAGATGTTGTTCTCTGCAGATGACACTCCCTGGCTCTGTTTTAGCTGCTCTATTTGGGGCTCCTTACGATTTTTTTCTTTAATTTTTTTCTGTGTTGCGTTGGATAAAAAATGCAGGAAGGCACTAAGCCCTTGAGCTTTACCAAAATGGCAGTGTTACTCTGACACTGCATCATTCCAGGCTCCACGGACACGCCTTCATGTCACACAGGAGTCTCACAGTATGCTGCCCTAGTCTCACGGTCCATGACATCTCCCCAGCACACAGAAGGTTTTCCCAAAGCAATGCACTGATCCCAGAACTCTGCTAGAACTGTTCTTGGCATGGCAGGAGTAATGTTATTTATATTTTCCTGATGATTC
The DNA here is from genome assembly GCA_013400275.1 of Rhadina sibilatrix. Taxonomy (NCBI): domain Eukaryota; kingdom Metazoa; phylum Chordata; class Aves; order Passeriformes; family Phylloscopidae; genus Rhadina; species Rhadina sibilatrix. The sequence goes on from VWYO01013496.1 coordinate 220,708, forward strand.
CCTTTGTGCTTAATCTGAAAGTTATATCCCTCCTGTGCTCCAGGGGGAAAAACAGGGACAGGTAAAAAGCATGCAAAAGCATGGGGCAGCTGTTCTGCTGACTTCATGGGGCTGCAGAGGCAGACTGAGAAGAGCTAACAGTGCTAATATTATGTTTCCTTGGTTTTCTAAAATGTTCAAGGAGACACAGAACAAGTTGCAATGGAGAAGTAGTAACAACATGTTTCTCACAATGTTTTGTCACAGAAAGGGAACATCATGCAGCAAATGTTAACACCTATGGGACAGCTAGGCTGAGCACTTGATCTGTGTCCCCATACCTGTCATAACTGCATGGGTGCAGATGTAAGGCATAAGTCTGCCATCATCATTGGGTGGTCACTTAATCACTTACAAACTTCCTGAATCAACCTTGCAAGCTCCTGTGATGGAGACAAAAGCCTTTGCAGGGGATCTTGGTCAGCAGAGTAGCAAAGCCATTTGCTCAGACTTTCCCAGGCTCTCCTCCTTTCTATAATGCCCAGAAGGTCCCAGCCCATCTCCTAGACTAATATTTTCATTTTCCTTCCAGACTGATCAGCCAGTACAGCATGTAGAAACATGGAAAGATTCTAAAGAGAATAAGCTAGCTAAATTATTCAGTCCTGCAAAAATTACCAAACAGAAGATAATTTTTCATCACATGTAAGTGGCTTTACTCATCCATAACTCTGCTTGGAATAAATATAACCTTCTCCTGAGCTAATCTGGTGAGCACCAAACTAAATTACATTTTTTAACCGTGGACAGGCAGGAGTTTAACTTGTAGTTAAGTTTTGCCGTGAAAATTTATAAGGTCAAGGGAAATGTGGGTCTGTAACCAAATAGAATTTTCTTCTGAATATTCTCCCCACTACCATATTTCAAATACCCTTACTGCTGGCTTGACTCAAAACCATCATTATCTACTCAAGCTTAGTCTCCAATTATGCCTCTGTAAAGGAGCTCAGTGATCCCTTTGGATGAACCTCATCTACACAGTCGGCATGCAGAAACCCTACCCTTTCGCTTAAGACAAATTAACCAAACTCCCTTGGTTCATAATTATTCTTCTTCTTCCCGGCCTAGAAAGAGCCTCCACAAAACCACAGAAAGTCATTCTTACCTCCATTCTGCCAAGAGGCATCAGATCCAGGAATTGTGATGAACCAGGAGAAAGAAGAAATGGAAAAGACATCAGTGACACTTCATTGTTCCCTCTGAGATGCATAAGTCAAGATTTCCATGCTAGGAAATGTCTGAGAACTGTAAGCTGTATGAAAAAAAATGCACCTAAATTCTGTTTCTTTTTTTTTTGTATCTTCTTATGGGGGAGAAAAGTTGGCCAACACAGAACACTGTAAAGTGAGAAAGAATGAGGAGGAGGAAGTGGATTGTTGATGGCAGTGCCAGCTGACGTGGACTCTTGCACTGTAAACCCACACTTCTATCCTGATCCTTTGGGTTCTATGTAACCAGCAGGTAGCATCCTCTGTTTAAGCCTCTGTTTAACATCTGTGTCTGTTTAAGCCACACAGATATCCATTACTTCAGGCAGCAGCTGTAACAAGTAGGAGAAGCCAGGGCTGGAGATGCAGCACTGGCACACAGCAGTAGCCCTGGTTTGCAGTGCCACAGGGAGTTGGGCAGTGCCAGCACAGGGAAGAGGCCCTGAGCATCTGCCAAGGGCCAGGGCATCTGTGTCCTGGGAGCCTTGTGAGCTGGGGCAAGGCCAAGGCAAACTCCTGCTCAGGTCTAGGAGGGTGTTCTCCTGCTGAGCACACACCGCCTGGAGGAGTACAACTTCCACCAGCCCAAAGTACCTGCCTGCTCCACTGCATTTGTAGGACACAGACTTGACTGGGATAAAAGCAGAAGTGGGGATAGGAAACACAGCAAGTGCTGAGTACCTTGTGGGGCAGAGTTTCCTGCTAGGTTTCAATGCTCAGTGTAAGAAAGGGCATGATTATTTTCTCAAGAAAGCAGAAGCTAAGGCACAGAGAGATGAGCAAGTACCTGCCTGGTTAAAAGCAGAATCAGGGCTACTATCCCATGTCCCATGTGATTCCTCTAACTAAATCCCCCTGCCTGTCCAAAAAGGCATGGGACAAGCTTCCACCTTTCTCTCTGCATGATAAATGCTGTTAGTTAGCTCTGACAGAGGTATTTCTCCTGTTTGGAAATTCATTTTGGCCACTGGGAGATGTCCCTGGGAGAAGAGATAATTCTAGGCAAGGCAGGGTACTACTCTGACAGCAACCCTGCTTTCTGTATGCCAACCCCTTGTGAAGCTGAACTGCTTAGAATTATTTTCACTTTGCTGTTAGATGATACCAACACTGGGCCACGGCCACAACTTCCTCCACATGGATGAACTTACCAAGTGTGCTTCTGGGACACAAAGTACAAGACAGCATCGAACATTCAGGAAATGACAGCTATGCCAGTCTCCAAAGTGTAAGAGTATATGAGGAAATAGCCTGGTGGAGGATATACTTGCACTCAAATTTAGGCCCTCACACCCTATCAGCTTTCCAAGGCTTCCTCTCTTCCTCCAGAGTACTCCACACCCCTTTCCTCTTCCCCAGCAGGAAAGGCTAAAAAAATTAATGGCCTCTTCTTTCCCTGCATACCTGAAATGCTGATGGTTGCTGCTGCTTTTGCGGCTCCAAAAGTTTTGCTGTGCTTGTTTGTGGCAAGACAAGTGAACAGGCCAGGTCGGGTGACATACACTTGCAGTCTGGAATCAACCACTCTGTCCTTGACACTTTCGGCTATAGACCCCGCAGAAACCTAAAAGGGCGAAAGCCCAGTGCAGTAACATTTCCAAAAAAGACACAAACAAGCAAACCAAGGAAAAATCTAAGAGATAGAGTCCCAAGCGTTTAAATTAGCAGAGGAAGATGTGGCAAGGACACAAAAGTGGCAGAGAACTAAAGCTCCTGGCATTACTTTAGTGCTTTCATAGCAGCTGACTCCACACACAAAAATAAATGTTAAAAGATCTCTCCTATTTCACACTTCAGCAATAATTTGCAAATAGGTTTCATTTCAAAAGGGTCATAGTCACAAACTGGTTTATGTAATTGAGCTGGCTAATTACTAACAGGGCTTCTTGTAGTAGATTGTTTATCTCTTCATGCCTTAGCAAGGAATGGCACAAGATGACTTTGGGAACATCTGCTATACAGAGGAAGAAAAGAAAATAGTTTGGAAGTCTTTGATTCTGGATTAATAGAACCATTGTCATACTCTCAAAGCAGTCATGAGCAAAGAAAGTGCTCTGGCTCCAATACTTCAGCAGATATCTGGTAGATTTCCTTATCTCACACCTGCAAATATGGAAGGGGCTGCAAATACAATAATTTTGGCCAACTCTTTTCCCTGATCGCTAATTCCCAGTTAAATGAGCTTGAAGCCTGCTGATTTTGGCCAGTTAGGCTTGATTTAACATCAAGTCTTTCCTGCCAACAGCACATTCATTAAAGTAGGAGAGCATGGTACATACAGACTCTGTCTTGCAAAGGCAGTAGGAAGGAGAGCACTGCCTGCTCTAATCTTCATACTGATAGGAAGCGTAGAATGTAATTCAAGTGAGATATGCTGCCTGTGGATCCCATAGGTGTGACCTGACTCTAAGGACATTGCAGATTGTCTCCCTGAATCTGCCCCAGCAAAGCACTCTATGTAACTAAGGCAGAGATATCAATTTGACCTCCCTGGAGGTTGGTAAAAATGTGCTTTCAGTGAGATCTTTCAGTGAAGTGAAATACCCATAGATATTGACAGCAATAATTGAAAAAGCAAGAAGGAACTCATCAGTGTTGTAACATGTCTTGTAAGCAGATTGGATTCTCTATGAAAAGAAAATGCTGAAAAGAATATATTTATTTTGCCTCACTCAGAATCAGCTTGGAGTTGTGGTGAGAGAATGTGGGAAGAAATCACTAAATAATCAGACCAGCACAGTTTGTAAGTACTGCACCAAGTACTGTTGCTGTGCAAATGGAGGGACCAGGGATATTTTTGGCCTTACAACATGAAATCACTTCAAGAGGGTTGGAGCCCAGGAGGTGTTTTTTCACAGCTATATCTCTTTTGTCGCAGAGCTGCTCGATTAGTTTTAGAATCCTCTTCACTCCAGAAACCACTCAGCACTAAAATGGTGCAGGTACCTTCTCAGCGGGAAGGAGGTATTTCCTATAGGCCACCTCTGCCTTCCAGCATCTTGGAGGGATAGGTGGCTGTTCGCTGCGAGCATCTTGTGCAAATTCAGTCCTCTGTCCCTGCTGGCTCCTCAGGCCTCAGGAGTACCACATCTGGCAGTGCTGGACTGTGCCTGCTGAGCACAGGCAACTGGGATTGTTCCTTCTGGTTGGGACGCAGAAGGAAGAAGTAGCTCAGGTAACTGCAAGCAGTGCAAGCAGTATGCACCATGTACAGTGGAAAATCACAGGCAGTGGTGTCTAGCACTTCCACACTGGCCATCTGTTGTTTTCCTTACTGGAAACTTCAAGATGTACCCTTGTGTTAATTGATTCCCTTTCCTTTTCAAGCAGATTCCTGAGATTTTATTTCCAGGAGTTCTCTTTTTAGCCTTAAGAACATCACCTCAGTTACCAGGAAATTAGAGACCTCTTCATATCTTCACACCTGACTCATTTATTCCTGGATGTGTGGAAAACCACATTATAAAGCCCATGATGTCCTGTGGAGCACAGCAGGAGGAAAATGAATTGTGTTTCTATTTAGGCAGGCCACGCAGCTACTGCACAGAGGAGTTTCCATCCTCCTCTTCCAGGACAGCTCAGTAAGCTCAGCAGACTCCTGTTCTTTGAGCCTCAGGACAATTACAGGTCGGTGTTTCAGAGACCATAATGCCACAGGCATGCTGTATCTTCAAATGACTCACCAATGCTGTGAACCAGCCCTCAAACTGACCATCTCCAGTCCACTGGCTTCCTGCTGACTCTCCGAGAGATGGGCTTTCATTAAGGTTTCCTTGCCATATTTAAAGTGAGGTAATCTGGAGCACTATCCTCCTGGGACTGGGCTATGCTTTTCAGACAGGAATGGGGCAGAGCAGGTGTGACCAGTCGGGCAGTGGCCCAGGAAGGGGCTGCGCACCATCTCATGTACCTCTGCTCTCTGTGGGACCCACACATCTGGATCTTGGCAGAGCATGGGTCTGTGCTCTGGAAATATAGTGCTCTTGCCAGGCACCCCAGACTCCTGCAAAAGGTTTCACTCACAGTGCAGAAGAAGTCTTAAATAAACACCTGCAGTTGTCTAAAATTAAATATTGTCACAAACCACCGAGCACCCATGGGTCTCAGCAGAGGCTGATCTGATCCCTTTGCTGTTCTGCCTAGCAACATTGAGGGAATACAGAAAATTAGCCCTAATCAGACTGGAGGACATAGTAAGGTACAGAGGAGGCAAGGAAGGCAAGACAGCCTGCAGACAGTCTGCACGGGGTCTTAATAATGTGTTTTAATGTATGGAAATAGGAGATACACACCAAAATGGTGATAGCAGGCCTTCACTCAGCAAACACTCCACTTGCCTCCACAGAATCATGCCCTGAGGCTCACATCCTTTAAAAATTGTCAAAAGACCAAAGAGAGTATAAAACTGGTTCACCTTAAGCACATGAAGACTAGAGAGAACTCATGACAGGCTTGGGCTGCAGAGCTGCCATGACTGTGGTGCCCTGCTCAATCCCACACAGGCAATACTAGGAGTCAAGCAGGTCTTCAGTTCACTGAAATGAAGGCATTGCATTAGCCTACACACAGGCATGAAAGCCAGGGAAATTGAAAGCAAGCACCCACATTAAGTGGTCAGGATCCTTAGACCACAGAATCTTTCCTATGAGACACAGTGGATTTGCATTCCTTGGTGCCTCCCACCAAAGAGTGTGTGCCTTTCTTAAGAACAAGCTTCTGGCCAGGGATAAATTGATGACATATTTCACATCACTTAGGTCAGTCTAGAAAATTTCAGATCTATTCTCTTCTTCAAATATGCTGTGCATAATGCTGTTCCACAGGTATTTAACCTCAAGACAGTTTGCTCTGTCTAACTCCGTGGTTTGTGTTACTTTGTCAAATGTGTAATTTTGCCTTGTTATTGTCACCACATTATTAAAAAGGGAAGGAACAACAGCCACAGAAATGCACAACAACAACAAAAAAAAAAAAAAAAAAATCCTGGCATGGAGGAAGGTTGAAGGAGTCTAAAGCACCCTTTGTCTTGGGCTTTCCAGATCCTAACAAATGAAGTCATACAACCCCCTGGAGAAAGGGGGACAATGTTTTTTCAGAGGAGAAAACTGCAGCAGGGACATGAGCTGGACTCGACCAGTTTGAAAAACAAGTTGCTAAGTTAGCAAGGAACAGAAACCACTGGTACTGACTACCAGCTCTGTTGTGCTTCCAAGCTGATAGCAGTCCTCCAGTGCCAAAAGCATAAAAAGGAGGCACTTACAGCTTTCCCATTTTCCAGCCAGGTGACAGTAGGAACTGGAAGGCCGGTCGCTGTGCACCGCAATGTCACCACGGACCCAAAAGTGATGTTTTGGGATTCAGGAGCCTTCAGGATTCTGGCAAACACTGTAAGAGAAGACAAAGTTGCTCACTGAATGATAATGTAAAGCTGAGGCTGGTGCTGACATGGGAGTACTCCCTCCCCAGTGGGTCTTGATGTAAGTCACAATTCCATGAACAAAAGCAGAGCAGAGAACAGGCTTCCCAGTGAGTGACAGTCTTGGGAGAGAGATGAAGCAGAGAAAAAAAGTATTCAGTTACATTCTGTACCTTACAGACCAGAAGTTTACCTCTGAGAATTTCTATGTCAAGTCCAAAGCCTCAAGAGGAGGTAATGCGCCAGAAAACCAGGAGCAAAATCTTCAGTAGCATGCAGATGGAACAGCTTACAGCAAAAAAGCAGCTAGCTACCATCCTGCCCAGGATGACCTCCTGTGAAACTTTTTTCAAACCATTAAGTATTACCAATGTGGACATGTGCCATGAAGGTTAAGGGTCAGATAAACATCCCAGTCTGATTGCAGCTATTAAGACTTGCCACAGAGCACTGCAAACACTGGCATTTTCCTCACAACAACAAGCTGCCCTAAGGGGATAGTGTCTAACATCAAGAATCAAGGTATGAGAGAATGGCTGGCAAAAACTTTAAGAAGATGAGATTGCAATGGAAAAGTAGATTTTTAAAGTGGTTTCTCAGTTCTATGGTTCTTGTTCTTTTGTGGAAATACGGTTACTGGGCACTTTGCAGATAAGAAAATAAGCATTCCCTTCACACCACCTTNTTTTGTTGGTTGGTTGGTTGGTTGGTTAGTTGGTTGTTGTTTTTTGTTCATTGGGGGAGTGTTTTTGGGAGAGAGGGGGCAAGGAGGGGTGCTGTTGACCAGCAATAACAGTTGAAGTATTTTTGGTGAAAATTTATTTTAATCCAGAAACATAATCCTGATGGTCTTCACAAGTTGCTGTACTTGGACCACATAGAGAAAAGCAGAGAAGAGAAAATTCCCACCTGGAACACTTGAGTTTTGACCTAAAATTTTTAATGGAAATGCCAGAATGTCTGTATGGAAGCAGGCTCAATAGCACTGCCATTTCTTACTCAAATTTCTCATGCTTAGTGAATAACACTTTCTGGACCACACAGAAATGTCTAAAAGTCTCCAGCAGAAACTTCAACAACCAGAGAAGCTTCTCTTGGAGTTGTCAGAAAAGCCTGAGATCTTGTTTGCCACTTCTACCTGCATATTTCTCCTTATCAACATACCTCACCCACGTCACCATCTTCAGGTTGCCCTGTTCAGAATTAGAACATCTGTCCCTACTATTTGGGATGGGAAGGCTTTGTTTGCAAAATTTCAGTTGAAGTGAAAAAAAGTATATGCTTTCCACACAGTGCTTCCACCCAGATCTGAGCTAGTATGCAGCTGAGATTTGTTTTGACAAAGAGCCTAAAACCAGCTTTTGCTACAGGTAAGTAGCAGTAGGAGTTAAATTCAGCATGGAAATCTTTTTGTCATTCAATAACCTCTTGGGCAGGGGCTTTTTGGAAGATTAAGTTTAGTGTCAGTGAAGTGAAATTGGTGAGAGGATAAATATTATATTGAGCTTCTTAATTCTTCTGTGTGCTCCAAGCAATCCCACTGTCTGTGCTCAGTGCCACCTGTCTAAAGTCAAAGCAGAGCAGCATCAGGCTTCTGTACTCCCTTACCCCTCAGCAAGGCAGTAGGTACAAAGCTCCATCAGTAATAAGTAAAGTTGCAGTCACTGGCCAGAGGCTTTTCTTATGAATAATAAGTAAAATGAAACCCTTGTCTGATGTTTCACTTCAGGCCATAACACCAGATGGTAATGAATTCAGACCCAAGTTTTGCAGGCTAAGCTCATAATTATTTTTATACTTCTTTTGGAGAAATACTGAACTTTGGGGGCTGTCCTCTGGCAGCAGTTACATTCACATGGCTCCTGCTGAAGCCAGCACGTTAGCTTCCAGAGTTGGAAAATGGCTCTTAGTGTTTTACTAGTGCTACCCAGTATGCTGCTGGGATCCTTGCCCACTTGATGCTGCTCTCTGACTCTACTGCTTAGATCCTGCCCAGTTAAGTTAATACCAGAGTGACAAATTACCAGCACTCAATCAGCTGATGCTGGACGGTGGCACGTATGTCCTCCTCCGTACTAGCTGTCTCCCAAAATCTGCTAGGATCTTTCAGCCAGGAGGAAAAAAGACACAATTTGAAAATGGCAATAGCACAGGCAGGGTGCAAAGCCACAGTAAGTGGTATGGCTGGCCCAGCTCATGCCTAGCATGGTGCCTATGGGGAGGTCAGAAAGCTGCATTCCTCTTCCCAGAGTCCAACCATCAGCAGTGATCACTGCACTTCCTTTAATAGCCTAGCACACTGCTAGGTAAGCAGTTGTCTGCCAGCATAGGGAAGGTAAAGTATCAGACCATTCTTAAAATCCTAAAACACCAAATACAGGGATAAAAAAATCCATTAGCAGCTCTTAAGCATTCACATGTTCCTGGTGGCAAGTATTGCAGGGAGGGATGGCTAAACAAAATTTGGCCTAAATAAGGAACCTAACTGTTCCTAAATTAGGAACTAAGCTGATTTCCAAAGTGTGGAAGAACTGAAATTCCTTCTATCCCCAGTGCTATCATATGCACTTTTCAAGACCTTTAAAATGGAAGTTACAGATTTAATTCTTTAACATATCAGGTACTTGAATTTGAATGCTTTCAAATATTTCACCTAAAGTTATGTACCTTAAGCACATAGCTGTAGATGATATTACT
>VWYO01013496.1:230077-241324 GCA_013400275.1 Rhadina sibilatrix
GGGGATTATATTAATTTATTTTCAAATGAGAAATTTCCTGGGAAAAGGGCCAGACTTTCTGGGTCCCAGTCCCAACAGGTTTTGGAGCATGGCTGATTGGGCGATCCAGGGACACATTTTCCAAAGGGCTCTTAATCAGTTTGGGAAAGAGTGTTAAAAAAATAGCATCAGCTATTTCTCACCTACATAATCTATGGGTAGATGATCTGACATTGCTGTCAGACTTGAGTGCTGTGTAAAAGTCAGTATAGGTTGTGTAAGTGCAGCCAGTGTCACCTTCCACCTGTGCAAAGCAGGGCAAGAACACCAGGATGAGCTCAGGGTCCATTTTGACACCTGCATAAGCAATGAGATCTGTCCTTTATCTAAATAGCAGAACACAGTCCCCACAACTATGATTTTTCTGCCCCCTCCCTCACCTCACCCCCCACCTTCAATTCCACAAATAAAGAAAGGAGAAAAAGGCAAGGAAGAAATGGCAAATCTGGTGGTGGTGTAGCCGGCAGGAAGGGGTGGGTGAAAGGCAGGAAGAGGGAGGATCAGGAAACAGCAATAAATGTTTGTGAAAGTCACTATTTTTGGTGGGCTCGGGACCTTGTCTTGTTCTCTGTTTTCCTCAGAGTGAAAATTTCCAACAACCAGGTGAGTTCTAATACTTCTGTTACTTGTCTGCCTTTTCCCACATCCTCCTGAATGTGGATTTTGACCTTGCTTGTTTACCTACATTGCCATTACAAGGTTAGCAAAATTCTCATCAATACCCCTGGACTCTCTGCACTGGATTTACCCACAGGCATGCCAAAAAGCAGTTAGGGAAAGTGGGCAAAGACAGCTTCATTTATTTATTTATTTTAGTGGAAAATAAAACAGAGGAGCTGTAAATGAAATCCAGACAGCTAAAAGCCAAGCCAGCATGTCAAATTTCACTCCCAAGCCCCTCAATAAATGTATTTTTTTACAGCCTTGATAAATAATGTTCTGTGCACTGCAGGGCTTGCTAGGAGGTATCTGTATCGTGGCCAGCTGCTCTCATTTCTGAGAATTACGTAACATCATCCAGTCCAAACAGTAGGGCTTTAATTCAGTCACAAAATTTTTATACTATAAAAAGATTAAAGCAGCATGCCCTCCCCCCTGCCTCCATGTTGAACGGCTAACTCTTTCCAGGTGACTTTTTTCCACATTGCCTTTGATTGAGCTATGTTTCATTTCCCAGTTTTGGGGTCTGGTCCCTTAGTCTTGGCAGATACCTGCCCTCAGTCTGGGTAAGGCCTATTTTTTTGTTAAATAAGGCTGGATTTGGCCAGTCACAACCAGACAGATGTGTAGGTGGTCTGGGGCCATGCTGCTGCTGTGGGGAAAAGACAAAGTGATACCCAGAGTACTAGTGATGCTGTTTGGTTTTTGCCATTTTTCTATGTTCTCTGTATTCTTCACACATATATTTGTAACTCTGTAGTCTATTGTATTAGTGACTTGTTTTCCCAGTACTTTTCCATGGCCTTTCGCTAGGCAGAAAGACAAAACAAATTCCAGAGCTCCAAGCCCTGGGAAGTGCAGGGCCCCTCTGCTATCTGGTTCCTCCTGGGAACCAAGGCCCAGAGCCACTCTTCGAGATACATTCTCTTGGACAAAGCACAGCCAAGGGGGAACTCTAGAGAAGGGGCTTCAGCTGCAGGGAGAATAGCATCACTACTTGTCCTCCTAACTGGTGCATTTTATCAATTATGCTCATTTCCTAAAACCTGTAAAATGTACTCTTCCTTGGGAGGGTGGGGTTTTGTGGACATCTTTCCATAGTTGCCCCAGAAGGCCTTCAAATAAAGACCTGCTCTTATATTACCTAAAGTTATCTTGAGTTTCATTTCCAGGTTGGAAAAAAGGCAACACCAGGATCAGTCAAGCACTAGTTTTGGGATGTGGGGTAGGTTGCTTTATATCCGGAGGCCACAGCTGCTTTGGTGAACTCTGTATTTAAGAGAAAATGAGCAACACATTCCTATGTATGTGAATTAACCTAGCCTGTCAACATCCGCAGGTGTTCACATCCAAGAGTTTGTTGCTAGACTTGGCATACTGTAAAGAATCTGCGCCCCCAGTAGTCCACACCAAGGTAAGGCCACCAGGTGCTAAATTTATGTTGGCAAACACCTGGCAACATTTCCTTCCCACTGCAGCCAAAGCTTACCCTGACACATGAGCCAGACTCAGTGTGCCCATCCTGCCAGACCTGATACCAAAACCTGCCTTACTTTCCCCAAATGCTTTGTATTTATCAATGAAACATGGCCTTTGGGGTGATTGAAACCAGCTTTTATGCATAATAATTTTTTTTTGCAGCTGAGCTGCAGAGCATATTAAAGGCAAATTTTGTGTGCACAATGTATTTTCCTTTGCATCCAGTGTTGTGTTGAGATCCAATGTGTCTACATTGCTGCAGGAACTGGTAAACTGCACATTGTCTTGGAAGGTTCTCTGACATAAATATCCTGGCAAAGACTTTGTATTCTGCAAAATTCATGCATAAGTACTTAGCTAAATTGCAGGCATTTTTTTGTTTGTGTTTGCCAGTGTTCCCATAGCTCTTTTGTACCTGAAGAGTGAAAGGTCAGAATTATTTCTTGTCTGCACATGTGTCTCTGGGCTTGGACTTGCTTACTAAACCATAAAAAAAACCATTTCTGTTTGCCAGCTCTATGCTCTGAAGAACCATGGATTTGTGCCGCTGTGTTTTTTGCCAAACAGAGAAATCCATTTGCCTAACTCCCTATTCAGATTCATTCAGGTCATTCACTCTTCCTGACAAGCCTAAACTAGGCAGTCAAGGAGAGGTAATACTTAGAGGGACTACTATATCCTTCCCACAGGTGAGAGATGAAGGAAGGTCTGATAAATACATTTTTAAATACATAGAAACCTGCAGTATTTGTGTTTTCTAACATAACCTGCATAAAATCAAAAAAGTCTTGAAGTGCCAGGGCCAAGAAGAGGCCACACATCATGCTTGTGGACCAGCAATCACAGACAGCCACACTGAGCTGTGTGCAGCAGCTAGTCATGTTCCAAGAGCCAGGGCCAACCAGGCAGGACACAGTCTCTGCAGCTGACAGGACAGACCCGGATCCCACCTTGGGGAACAAACAAATTCTCCAGCAAGGACTGTCATCAACTCCTCTAGCAGCAGAAGCAGCACTGGGTTCTGCACGTGGCTTAGCACTTCCAAAATGGGGATGGGTTAATAATTAAATCCCAAGATAATTGCAAGGTCAGTTTCACTTTGATCTCCAAGTATTTCTTACCTAAATTCTGTATTTATCTTTTTTTGTAAGTCTACCAAGTAAATACAAAAAGGAGCAAAATAGCTCAGAAAAGCTGATGTGAGACACTTTCATTTATCCCTATCAAATTGCTTACCTATTTTATTTAATCTATGTACAAACATGCTTATTGCTGGAGAACTATATGTATACAAGTTATAAAAACAACAACAAAAAGAAAGTACAAACACAGTAGGAAATCCATACAATCACTGTATTATTTCTCAAGGAACAGCACTATTATGTATGGAGCCCAAAAGAGCAAGGTGAGGAAGAGCTGTAAGCAAGCAGTACTTCATCATCCACTGGCCCTCACCCTATTACTGTGGTAACACAGGTAAGCCTCCAATGTGAATAAATTCTTGCATTTTTTACAAAATTGCAAGATGCAAGGTCTTCTGGCTCCTGATATATTAATTGGGAGACTTGGGTCTTGCTGTAGTCCTTAAAACATCATGGAGCACAAGCTAGACTCCACAGCAATACATAGATATTCAACCTGTAGCCTGAGGCTATGAGATGGGCACCACGGACAAATGAAGGTCTGTGTGGAAGTAAGATGGAGCACAGCACAACATCTCCATCCTCTCCTTGAATCATACGCCTTCAGATTCAAAGCTCTAGTGTCTGATATCAAAGCAATTTTTTCTTAGCAAGGCAATAACTTTTCAAGGTAACTTTATTTTAGGGTGGACTTCTAGATTTATGGACAATTTGCATTAGTAGAAGGACTTATGTGATGGTAAACGTATCAGCCACTAACTTCTCAGCTGTGAAAGACCTTACACTGCCCGTAGATGTCTCTGGAATCCTAAGAGAAGACATCACAAATACACAAAGATTTAATAACCAGGAGTAAAATGTAAATAGATAGCTTATATCCTGTGTAACTATATAAAACCTGTTCTGTACAAGTGTTCATCTCTATATACAGAACAAACACTAGATTCAAGGACAAGTGAGGATAATGTGTTCAAATTACTTCCCAAGGAAATGAATGAGGAAATTCTTTTCATGTCAGTACTGGTCTTATATGTGTGTTTGGTTTCTTTGAAGCAAAGACCCTTTTAAACCTCCCATGTTCTGTCTCATCTACGGTACAGTCATATCAGGTGCATTTATCTCTGCCTCTACCCACTACTGCATGTGAAACTGGAAAGGAAGTTCCCAGCCTCCTGAAGTCAAGGAGCAATTTGTTTGCTTGTTCCATTCATGATCCCAACCCATCATGACTGCTGCCAAGGCTACCATCTGTGTGCACGTATTGAAATCTTCACAGCTACACACGAGTCTCCCTCGCCCTCTTCCCCTCTAAGGAACTGATCAAACAATTATGGGGAATCACTGGGATACCCAAAAATAATGTAATTCATTCATCATCCTGACAGCTGGTCTCCACCACTGAGTAACAGCAATGCCATAAATTTAATTACACGTCATGTGAAAAGTACTTCCTTTCATCTACTTTAAAGTGCTGCTAGCAGTAGCTGCTAGGATGTTCCTTGGTTTGGGGGATAGCAAGGAGCCTGTTCCCTGCTCACCTTATCCATCATGCATGCTTGATTTTTAGTGTTGAAAACTCATCTAGTTCCTCCTATGTCAGAGATCCATCTTTGCTCCAAATTCTAAACTCCCTTTTGATATGCCCTTGTTGTGATGGTCTATGAGGGGCTCCAGCCACTTCAGAATACTTGTCTCAGATTTCTCTGGCCCCCTTTATCTGACAGCTATGGATATTCTCTATCCTCTACTCCCTTCATTGTTCTCTGGGAAGCTCATGCTTCCAAGCTAGCCAATGGTTTACAAGAGAGATGGATTTAAACTGCCATATCTTTTTTTCTTTTAAAACCACAATTCATGCAATGATGTGAGAAGGTCATAAATTTTTCAAGTGCCTTCCCAAGGTCTTTGTTAGGGGAAAAAAGTTTTTGTGAAAGAAAATAGCAGGCTTAAATGCTTCTTAAAGAAGAATCTTGTGTATGTCCCTTGTCTGAAGCTTCATGCTGCCAGGAGACCTTCACTGCAGCTCCTCAGTGCCACTGCAGCTCCCAGTGCTATGATAATGACTCAATGGCAGCATAAACCTCATGCCAATGTTACAGCAGAGCAAGCCTTGGGAGTAAATTGAATAGCTCACGCCTATTTGTCATTTGCTGAAGGTCTGAGACTCTTTTCTTCCCCCTGCAGCTTGGCCTGTTACCCTGTAATTAGGGCCATGGTTGTTTCTGCAGCATCTGAGAGCCTTGGGATGACTCTTGTGAATGCCGCAGGTAGGAGGAGGTTTCATGAGATATTCTGGGTTTTCAGTTACGCCCACGCCACCCCACTGAGGTCAGTCAAATACTTTGGTGTAATTACAGGCAAACTTGTTCTTTCCCAGTAATGCTTCCTCCTCCCAAAGCTTTTGCAATTTTTAAAATCAAACTGCCATATTTGCCCTTTACTGTCATAGGACATTGCCTGCAGGTACATACACCAGCATCAAGACAAACAGGAAAGCCATCCTTTCCCAGAGTTTCTGCCTCTGCTCAAGGCAGAGCAAAAGACTCTTCTTCAGTGTTGGTATTAGAATTTCCATGAGGAAATTTCCCCCAATACTTATATGAAGAACTGCAGACTTCCTTGCCAGTTTGCTACTTGGCAATTCACCTGAGCCAAAACACTCTGCCTCAGAAGATGATACAGACAAAAATTTAGATTTCACACTGAAATCTAATCAGTGGAAAATGCAAGGTAACAGTGCTGACTGGCTGCTTCAGTGGTCTCTTAATATCTCCCTTTCCTACAGTGCAGGCAAGTCAACACAAAAGTGTAAAAAACTTTCTGGATGACATATCAAGAGTCAGCTTTCATTTGAAATACAGATCATCTCCAGAATGTGGTCTATCTAAATTGATAGAATTGTCTGCAGTAAATGCATACTTTTATTCCTGTTACTTAAATTGTGGTGTGACTTGCTAGCCTGTTGATTTATCTGTGATGCAAATTTGTCCCAAGACTATATAAGACATCCAAAAAATAGCTGAAGAAAGCTAATGGTTTACACTTTACAGGGACAGTCTCTTAACTAAATAACAATGGCATTGCTTTCTATTGTCAACTAGTCTGCCATCCTCTCACTGGGACAAGAATTAGACTAAATGATTAAAATAAAAATATAGACCAAAACTAGCAGGTCCTTTCTTCTGAAAAGATGGTTTTCCAAGGAAAACCTTCCTATTTTTAAGGCTAAGGCAGTTTTCAGAAGTGGCTTACAGGGGAACATTTTTGTGGCCTGTGGCAGGGTATTATTTTAGTAGCTAGTAGTAAGCAATAAAATGCAGCCAGGAAAAGACTTCTATCTACCAGGGCTGGAACGCAAAACCAAACAATATCTAAGTCAGAGGAGTGTAGGGAGCCTTGCTTCTACCCTTGTTTTAATTTGATTGCTTTGTGTGCTGCCACATAGTAGCACAGAATGAAGTGGAGCAGCAACAGTTCTGCAGAGAGATAAATAAAATGGCCTAGTTAAAAAAAGGGTCCTCAACCAATGCCTCTTCAGACAGTTGGAAACTGCAGAGATTTGAACTAAAAATGTTGATAAATCCATGGAGAATACAGGTAGGTTTTTGTTAAACACAGTGCATCTTCTAACATTTGCCCTGGATAACTTGTTTGTTTCCTTACAGATCTATGATTGCTAATTTCTAGACATGTCTGTAGAGTGATGATTTCAAAACTAAATGTTATCATGCAGTATACTTCTGAATTCCACAAGTCTCTGGTGCCACAGGCTGGAGATCAAGCTCAGTTTCATATCAATCACAAGATGGAGCTGCGTCTAACTTAATATATTACCAACAGTTTCACTAGCTGGATGCAACACCTAGAAAGACAGGAAATTTGTTCTTTAACCACAAGAGAAGAAAAGCCTTTTGCACACCAGGTTCCAGTAGACCACTGACACTGTCTTCCTACATCAGACGACTGCCATTCACATGCTGCTGTCAATTGGAGGGACACCTCTCAGAAGAATATTTTGTCTTCTGTTATGTTAGTGCTTTATCCACCACAACCCTTTGTACATTTCAGTGTCAATAATTCCATTAATTTCCAGAAACTGATCTTTCAGTAGTTGAAGCTAAATAAAAGGTTAAGGCTGAAACACAGTTTATGGCATTTTTTTTCATTTGCAAGCAGGTGTTATTCCAAAACTGTCAGAAATCGTGGTCAACTTTTCAGTTTCTTTTGTGATTTTCTGGTTTGAAGACTATAGAAGGACAAGAGCCCTTCTTTGTGTGATTTTTACCAGTTCACCAAGTGTCATTTTCCTTCCCCCAAGGAAGAAGAAGAAACATTCTCCAAAACAAAGGAAAAAAATGAGCCCAGGTCAGGCAATGACACCCCTAAATCATCACAAAATTTACTAGTTTGTGGCTATTCTGCAATAGACACTTCTTATTTGATGCAGGAATTACATATAATTTGAACACTGGCTATAAGGACAATATCTGAAAAAGATGGTGAGAGATTAAAGCAAACCCATCTAAAGGAATTTATTATGCATATTAAAAAAAATTTAAGCAGCTTCACTCTGTGTCTGAGTGATAAGCACACTCATAACAGGAATATTCTCTCACCACACAAGAGCTCATGGCTTTAAATATATTCTTTTAATAGCACACAATTCATGCATCATGGATATGGAGAATACCATTCTTAAATCACTTCAGACCTTGGAGACTGTACAGTTTTAGGCAGCAGGCCCAGAAGCTAACCTGAAAAGTTCTTGCATGGCATTTGTGGAACTGGTCCTATTCATGGAGTGGTTCAATGTCACTGCAAATACCAACAAAAACAAAAACTCCTCCCCTTCTATGGCCTAAATAGCTGTCCAATGTACAAAGGAAAAGGAAAAAAGACAAAGGTCTCACAGATCCTACAGATTTCAAATGCTCAGAGGAGGCTCAAAAAATACCTTCTTGGCACAGCTTAAATCTTTATACCCTTCCCTGAGTTTTCACTTACATCAGTGGGAATTTCTGCATTTGATGACAAATCTCAACACTATTGATGACAATAGCTGCTTCTCTATTTCCAAAGGAGTGATTTCAGATTTCAGATAAAACTGGAACATTGTAGCCATTTCAGCCAAGATCTTGTCAATAAACTTCAGCCTTCAGACATCTGTGTGAACTACAGATCAGGTAAGCAAGCAAATCCTTCCATTCAACCATAGTTCTGAATCTTGGAATTATCCAGGAACCTTTCCAGCCAGAGATTCACTTTGAGATCGATACAACAAACAACAAGAAATCTGTGGAAATCCTTTGGCAATCCTTTGGCTTCACTGAGTATATAACGACTCTTCTAAGTTTTGCAGAAATGTACATTACCAAAATTGATAATGCAATGATTAAAAAGCTAGTTAGCAAAATGCTAACTAGCATGAAAAGATAATAGAAAATGGATACAAAACTGCAGATCAGGAATGTTGCCTCCCGGAAATTAAAAACTCGTTTCTTGGGAAAAAATCAAGATTATAATACCTCAGTGTACATGTTACCTTCTGTAGACATCTATGGATGTACAGTAGCAAGAGGAAGTCATCTTCACATGCTAATTTTAGCAGACCAAACAAACTCAGCATTTCTTATCTGTTTGGCTTTGCAGAGTACTGTGGAAAAGGCTTGTTTCTGCCTATTGCACTTCTGCTTCATGCCAGTACTTTCACTAGTCCTTTTTTTCATAAGCTGAGTAGGCTGTAACTAGAAGAACCAAGTGAGGAAAATACAACCATGCAGCTTCTGCATAGCTGTGAACCAGCTCACTAGTAGAGAACCAATTTATAATGACCCCAATTTATAATGACCCCAATTTATAATGAGCAGGTGTCAGAAAGAACCAACCCTACTCCATTGAGACATTCCTCAGAATTAAACCAAAGATATGTATCATTTTAGTGCTACAGGACACACCAAGATCATAAAAAATTTATGTAAGTCTTCTTCAGCACCAATGCCTATCTTCCATAGTCACTCATTTGGCTCACTTGTCTCTTGTATCCCTTCTCCATCCCTCATCTCCAGAGCCTGTTCCCTGATGTCAAATCAAGGGGATACTCCATGGCCTTTTTCTTCTCCTAATACCCTCCAGGCACCCCAGGCAGACTTTCAGTGAGGGCAGTGCTGTTCATTGACTCAGCACAGTTCTCAGTAAAGAACTCAGTTCTTCCCACAAACCCAACAATTAGGTTCATTATGACCATGTATCTACCATGTGTGGATTATGCCTTTTAAGAAAAAGATCTATTTCACCATCACTTGTCCAAATTCATCTGGGTTTGCCCTAGACTTGGAGAAAAAGGCAATCTTTTTAATCATCTTAATTAAAATCCTGACCCAGGATTAATTTATTATAATTCATGATCTAAGCCCTAGTGCCTGAAACATGCCCTAGGAAAGTGAACAGGCTGCCTAACTTTGGACAGGTCTGTGCACGGTGAAGAACCCATAGAATTCTTACCTCCTTTGCCCCATTCACTAATGAAAATCAGGAACTGAGAAATCAGTTCCACTAAGAGGGGTCTTCAGTGCTTTCTTTTGCCTGACAGGAACTACACGTGAATTTTCGTCTAAAACCTATTGCTCAAATTATTTCAATTTTGCTTTAAAAATAATAAAACCTTAAAAATGCTAAAGCTGTGCATTGAAAGGAATAAATAGAAGCCAGTATTATGAATGTTGAGGAAAGCTGACAAGGAATAGAGGAAAAAATATTTGGAAAATAAAAATAGCAGCAGTTTTTGAATGAATTCCAGAATTTCAGTTCTACCTTGGACCACTGAAACCAGAGAAGTAGTACTGTAAAGTAACTCAGTAGTATATACATTTGGGCTGAAACTGTTGTCAATTTGAAGAAATGGATCCTGCACAGTTCACCCTATGTATGTGTGACTTTCTGTAATTTCTGGGCCAGCTTGAGCAAGTCATTTAAGCATGTGCCTGACCAAAAGTACATTTAGGAGCCTAATTGCCTGCAGTAGACAAAGACTTAAGAACACCTCTGCACTTTGAACAATACCTTAAGATGATTGCAGGATGTGGCTAATGTGTATGTCTCAAACACTGATAGCCACATAACTGTGGAGCCAACCAAGGATTGTAGATAGCAGTGGCCAATTACCAACCATGACTGGAGAAAGGGTCCATATGGAAGCAGGGCAGTACTCTTCTGGGACAAGAGTCCGTGTTCTGGCTCCCAGAGCTAAGCATGGCAGAGTACAGCTGAGGTGAGGGAATTAACTGGCTCTGGAGCAAAGAATTGCAGTGCCAGAGGCCCTTCAGCCTTTGTGTGCATGGCAGCAAGTATCTGCCATTCACAGTTTAGCTCTTGAAAAACCTTTGCCCATTGTCTCAATAACGGGGGCCAAACCAAACTAAAACCCAGGACCCAAGATATTCACATCAAGATCCAACGGTTTTCAGTTTGTTCCATCACTTTTAGCCTGGGAGAAGTAGAGCTCTAAAACTAGTTTAACAATAGCTGCCTTCCTGTTTTAAAGCTATTTAAGGAATTTCTTGCATACACAGTCTGTACGTATAAGTATTAAAAAGAGACAAAAAACCCTGAAAAATGAATGCATTTTTTAGGAAAACAGCAAACCTACAGTAATGTGTAGTTGGTTCTAATATACCTGATACTGCACCCAGAAGGAAGTTTAAGTTCCTCTTAGAAATGAGATTGCACACAAAGTAACCTCTCATAGTTCCAGGGCAAATGTAACATACAATTGTATTTTGAAGCTTACTAAGCAAATGACCCTTCTCTATTTTCTGCATTACAGTCATCCTCAATCAGAAATAAAAATTAGTTCATCTACTAAATCAATCATTCCCCCACTCACTCCACAAGCCCTTGCCCAAACCAAATTCTCCTATAGGATTCAGGA
>VWYO01013496.1:241348-285491 GCA_013400275.1 Rhadina sibilatrix
TTCAGGAAGATAGAATGCCTTGTTGCCAACATTTGGGTACCCCTGTCTACCGTTTCAGCACTCTGAAACTGGTGGTGGTTCACACCACAAAGCAAATCCTTCTGTACATAACAATTGGACACAGAGTCCATAAGGACCAGAAACTGAAAAATCCATCTGGTGTTCGTGTAGCGGCCAGAAAATGTTCAAGTCCACAAAGGCAATATTCTCTCCTCTCCTCTCCTCTCCNCTCTCATTTCCTTTTTTTATCTCTCTCTAGGGTGATTTTGACAACATCAGCACAGTACTTCAGGTTAATTCAAGTTAACTGGGTATGCACAAGGGGCTGGCACATGAAGCTCAAGCCTGGTTCAAAAGTCACTCACCTTCCACTACCACAGTTGCAGGTTTTGAATAGGCTGTGCCCAAACTGTTCTTGGCTACACAACGATATTGTCCAGCATCTTCTCTCTGAACATTGTGTATCCTTAAATTCCCAGAATCGAGGACAGCAATGCGAGCAGTCTCCTGCCGGAGGAGGGAGCAATTGAGGTGAGGACTCTACATGCAGGCTGCACACAAAAAGCATCAAAAATCTGTTTACAAAGTTTGGGCTTATGTGCATGAACACTATACATGTTGTCCTACAACTCAAGGATTTGGGGGCAGCTCAGCATTGTCATCTATTTTTGCAGATCAGTGATTCATAGTTTCAAAAGAGTTCTTTAAGAGAACACTCACAAGTGCTTTCCTCAGTATTTGGCCATACTTAGTAGTAACAAGCATATATCACATAAAATATACATACACAGAAAACATTTGGTTTGTATGCAGAATTATTGCAGATGAAGATATTCATGAGATGAGCCCTGGATTTTCCAAATGCTTCATTTCTAGCTACTAGAAATTACAAATACTAGAACTAATGCTAATATTTAACACAGTACTTTTAGCAAATAATTACCATTAGTGAAAACCATTCTCTACTCACCTTTACAACTATTTCTCCTTTGACCCATGAAACAGAAGGTTTTGGATTCCCCATTGTAGTGCATGGAAGGACAGCCTTTAACCCTTCTATTATTTCTACATTTATAGGTGGACGGGTTATTTTGGGTCCTAAAATTTTAAAAGCCAAAAATTAAAGTTGAAATGAAGCTAAGAGATAATAGAATGAGAAATTCAGAAATTGCATCCAAAAATATGATGCTTTTTCTGTGTATTGCTGAAAGATAGAGCAGTCTTTCTTGGTTATGAAGTCCTTTGGTAAGAAAGAACTTTCTTCAGCACAGCATTCAGTTTCAGTTTATGGATGCAAAAGCAGCTAACTTGTGTGGGTTATTTGTTTTCCTGAGTGGAGTTAGACAGTCATTTGAACTAGAGCCTGGGCTAAAATCCAAATTCAGACAAGAGTATTTCCAGTATTGAAGGATGTTAGCATTCCAGGTTCTGACATTCTTCACTGCATAAACACTGTCTTGTCTCAAAGCTCAGATCTGGACTGAATTGATTTTGAAGGAGTTTTAACACAGGTTTGCCTCAAGCTCAACAAGAAGGGCACGTAAACACAATTAAGATCCTTAACCGAAGGATTTATAACTATGCTAGTGAAAAGGACAATCGAGCCTTAAAGAAAAAGCAACCAAACTCAAAGTTAATGAGGGATCAATTTAAATTCATTTTACTGAAAGAACATGGCCGGTCTTAGTCTGAGCTGAGAGTTTGAAAGATCATCATCTCAGTATTTTGGGAGATCTGACATTTTGAGGGCCTTGCACGATAATGAACCAGCAGAAAAGCAAGCTGCAGAGAGCATCACTTTCTGGCCACCATCTGCAAGTGACTGGGATGATGCAGAGTTCCAGAATTACCAGACCTTGAGTGTTATCTCATTAGCACAGACAAATCCTTGCCTACAAACGATGCTTTAGCCAGAATATACCTCTGCTGCCCTTTAAAGTGTTTGCGTAAATAACTCTAGCCATGTGAGTCCAGCTTTACTGAGTTCAGCATATATGTAGCTCTCTGCAAGAACAAGACTTTTGCCTTCCATGTGGGATGATGAGATTTACGTGGTACTCGAGACCATTCAACACTACTATTGAGAGCATTTTGCCATCCTCAGGAAGGAACCTATTAGTGAAATTTTACATTTAAATTTCACCAGGAATCTATGCAATATTGTCACAGAGGTCTGATTTATCAAACTGTGCCTCTTTTACAGCGTTTTGCAGAAAGGGCACTTTTCAAAGCATCAGTTTGTGTCTTCTGATCTTAGAACAAGTGTGTGTGATTCAAAGTAAATAATCACAACAGCATAAAGTTATGATCCCAAATGCCATGTCTCTGACTCAAACAACTGCACCCAGCTTCACAAGAGCATGAGTCTGCCCTGTACGTGGATCCCCAGGCACCATACCTGGGAGACTGCTCAGGCTTTCAATTAAACACTCAGGTGGTGTCAGGAAGAAATTGCATTGCCACTTACGCATTTTCACCTGGAGAGCCCCACAGCTCTGTGCAGGTGCTCCAACGCCGTTATCTGCTGTGCAGCAGTACACCCCATCATCACTGTCCTCCACACTCAGGATGGTCAGAAGCTGCCCATTCCTCTGGATGCTGTACCGTGTGTCAAACAGCCTGCAGGCACAGCACAGATTGTCAGGGACAACGAGGGACAGAGAGAGGGAATCGGATTTGAATATGCAGTCTGCTGATGTCACTACAAAAGACAGTAAGCTTTACCTTTGATTTTCAACCCATAAGCAGAAGCGAAGGTGCTGAAAACGCTGAGTTCAGCTTTAAGATTCAGGTTCTCACAAGACCATGCAGTTACTGACCATCATTAGTGTAGTGGCAATTCTTCCTCCACCCAGACATTGGTGAAGTAAGTAGGTATCATGTCTGGGGTTTTGACTAGCCAAGGACAGGCATGAACACAAATAATCTTTTCCAGCCAGATCCTGTTTTAGGCATAATTGCTCAATGTAAGAGAAAGATGCTTGTATAGGAACTAGAGCTGGCTGAAATAGTTTAAAGAAACCTTGTTCAGGAAAAACAAAACACACTAAAACCAAAACACAAAAAATACCCACAAGATTATTTTTTTTAATTAAACAGATAAAGTTACAGAAATATTTTTACAGTTGTGAAAAAGACACAAATAGAAACCTATGAACTGTTATGTCTACATCCTGGAGCGGTTTTGTCTATTTGTTTTGGAAAACAAACAAACAAACAAAAACACCAGCACACAAGCAAAGAAATGTGCTGAAGCCCTATGAAAGTTAGAGGACTCAAGGATAGCTTGAGTAGTTTGCCATCCTGTAGTTTAATGACAGCAGGCTTAAACCCAGATATTTCAGGGAACTGAAGAAAACCCAGAAGCTGGAGCAACAAAAATACTGTAACAAAGTATGTGGAGCAAAGACCAATTTCATATGTGAGCATGATGAGAGAAGTGTGGTACGTGAGTAAGGGAGATGTGTGTATTCCAGTGTGAGAGACAGGGAAAGTAGAAAGAAAGATGGTGAGAAATCAGAGGGCTGAGCTATTGATTTTCATTGCAAAACTGCAAAACTATAATAAATATAATTAAATAGACACTATAAATAGTACATTTCTTTGTGTTTTATTTTCCCACCTTTATTAATGGTTTTAGGAAATACCTTCTTGCAATTGGACTTTGATTCTTACGAACAATGGCAAAAGGGTTCTGACCTAAGGATTTTGTCCCCAGCAATCAAAACACTTCATATGTCAGGTTTTGTCTTTTACCGCTAAAAGTTGTACAGAGACATTAACTAATCTGAATGTACCATTTATGATGTTTTAGGCAAGTATTTCCTTTCAGCAGTATTTCACCATTCAGTATCACATCTCCTTCCTCTTTTCCGATGTGGGAAGGAGTGCCGTAGTGTAAAAGACATGCTGTAGTGTAGTGTAAAAGACATGCTGACTCTGTCCCCTTTCTTGTCCTAAGGAAGGTTCATTGTGAGCAGCCCTGTTCTGGAAGATGGGACAGTAACCATTTCACTCAGCACAGAGCACCTGTTGCGCAAGTTGTGATGTCAAAAGGAAATGCACATCCAGAAGACTAATGCTGACTGTATTTTCTGCCCTGGCACTATTTCCATTGAAGTTGAAAGTTTACATACAGTTTTGTTTTGAAGGTTAATCTTGCTGTCTGTCCAGAATGCTGGGACCTTGGCAAGAGAAGAAAATTTTGGAAATGAAATTAAGTGATATTAATTGCTTTCAATAACTAGGCCCTTTGAAGTTTGATACACGCACACACACAGAGGCACAGAAATACATTTATATGTTTGGGGTTTTTTTCAGAAAAAGTCTTCTGATCTGATGCTTTTCCATTGTGCAAATATCTTCACCCTAGTTCTTAGAAAGTCACAGATATATTCACCTTATCTTTTCCTCTGTCTTTGGTGTGAGCTTTTGTATCCAGCAGTACTAAATAAAATGCCTTGTGAAAGTGAAATGCTTGATGTTATTAATGCTGCTTCAGAAGCCCCAATAAAGAAATGAAGCACCTGAGCTCTATGGCCTTACCAGAAGAGGTGTTTTTATCCTTATTTTCCATTTTGGTCAAAGCACTGTGTCTCAGAGGGAGAGTGAAATGGCTTTAAGAAAGGTGTGTTGGGCTTCTGGAAGAGGGGATTGAGGTGATAAATGATCTGGATTTCATATTGAGAGATTGTTCACATGGAGAATGATCATTTTAAAGACATAGGGAGAGAAAGACACAGACCTTCAGGGATGGCTTTCTCTCCCTGCTTTGATTTTCAGCTGTGGTGTCACTGATGGGGAAAGGAATTAGGAGAAAGGTGACCTGATTTGGAAATAAAATCCATGGAAAGTTCAGACCTCCTGCTGGAACAAAGCCAGGGTCAGAAGATTGGGGCCAAATTTGCTGAGATTGCAGACAATGAGAAAACGAGTATTTTTGAAGGCCTATATTCATATTTGTAACTTTCTGCTTTGACCTACTCTAAAGCAGTTTTCCAGGCAGTGAGACCTCCTCGTGCTGCTGACTTATTTGAAGCCTCCACTGATTCAAAGGCTTTTTGAGTGTTTGATCACAACAGTGAGAACCGTGCTTCAGGTGACCATCTGCCCAACATGGACATGTCCTGTGGAGTACGGAAATTGACTATGTTATACAAAGTTGTGCTGCATTTTCCCTCACAGAAGAAGTCACAGCCATGCAGAATAAGAAACTGATCCGGAGACATGCGGCAGATGTAATGTGATTTCAGAGCTAGAAAATCAAGTACAGTTTACTTGTTAGAAAACTGTCTACAGCAAAAGAACAAAAGCAATGGTAACAACTTCCATAACACATCTCCAAACTTCCAGAAGGCTGCCTTCTTTGTTGACATCTTCATACCTTGTAGCTAATGTCTGACAGTGCATAACAATGAGAAGACAATTTCCAGATCCAGAACTAGAAGCAAACAAGAATGGCACAGCACAACTCCTTCCATGCAAAGTTTTCAAGCACATTGAGACAGACAAGTCCTGCTAAACTTCTTTTAAAGTTATACAGTGTTCTCCTCCCTCATAAATGCATAAACTGAGGAAGAGAGCAGATTGAATTGTCTGAAGCTGGAGAGAAAACTCCTGGCATGTCTTGCGGCAGAAACTCTCTGCAAGCTTAAGTGTGTGAAGGTGTAAGAGCAACCTCCAAGTGCTGTTACCACTCCCTCAGAAATAAAGAATCCTGTATAATTATAGCCATTCATTCTCTCTCTTGCCACAGACCCATTTTAATATTTCCACATATCTCCTGTATCATGAAAGAAAGTACTGCGAATTTTGGCAGAAGGCGCTGGTGAGGGCTGGGGCTGCTCCCTACCTGATGGGAATGCTGTTGCGTGTCCATGTAATCTCCGGCTCAGGATATGACTCCACTACACAGACAAACTTGGCAACATCTTCTACCAGGGCATCCACTGTTTCCAGAGGAGTGCTGATCAAGGGAGCTGCATGAAGAAGAGAAAATGCAAACGGCTTCTGGTGCCTACTGGAGATAGTTACATAGCCTGCCAAACACCTTTGGAGGAGGGAGCCAGGTCCCTGCAGGGTCATTGGCATTTTCCCTTGAGGTCTCTCCATAAGCTGAAAAACAGAGCAAACCAAGCTCCAACAAGCTTAGTTTCTGACCCACCTCTTCCTCGAGACTCACAGCAACAGATGAGCATACTGCAAGGGCACAGATGAGGCTGTCCCACTGCTATGAGGGTGGCATTGCATAGGCTGCAAAGGGGCAGCACACAAGTTGAAGCCAAGGTGACCTGCCCCTGGAGTGGGAAGTGTCTCCTTATTAGGGCATGGGATTTGGGGTCTTTTTGTCATTATTACAGGATTTATTCAGTCAGTTACTTATCTTAAAACAAAACAAAACAAAACAAAACAAAATAAAACCCCACCACCTATTTACTAGATATAAACACCAAATCCATTATATAGAACTATATTTTTCTAAGCCAGGCTCACAAAGACCATTCAGGTCACTCAGATTTGTTTCATGACTAGGACACATTCTTTTCTCACAATTTCTAACCAAGTAGCATGAGGGTTAGAAGTTGAATAGCTATGTCTATTATTATGTTTATTATCACAGATTTGTTGTCATACATTATTTGAATGCAACTTTAGAAACATTTGCCATCACACTGGTGAAAGACTTGAAGCACAGCTGGAAGGGATCAAAGCATAAGCCTAGCCTCTCTCTTTCCCTGTGCATGGTATTCATTGCAGCCACTTCCTCCAAAAATACTTGAATGTTTTGATCAATGTCTGCAATAGATGCACATCCATATTGGTTGGGCTGAATTTCACTGACAACTGTGCTGAGATAAACTAGTTTTTACCAGATTCCTGAAGCTCTGCCTTGAAAATATGTCATGGATTCTGGAGTCTTCCTGTTCCTCGCTGAATATAGCAGTATCTGGTCATTATTTTTTCACAGAGAATCCCAACTGCTGTGTATCTACTGGCCCTCTTCAGTACAATGAGATTCAAATTCAGGAAAAAAATAAACTATATCCATTTTACTCTTCCCTCCCTAAGGAATGGGCAAAAGAGAAAATATTCAGATGTAAGTGACTGAGAATAATAGAAAGTCAATACCTTGATCCTTTTTTGATTTACATGGAAGTCAGAATTCTTTAGAGTTCTGCTGGAATGAATCTAGAGGAAGAAAGGATCAGCTTCCACTATCACATTTGTATAAAACTCCAAATGCTTTTGATGTTTCATTAGAATGAATCTGCCTCAATAGCATTTCTAGATTATATGACTTTGGATTGTTTCATTGATTAACAGCAATGTCTATAAATACGTAAATCCCAAAACTCATGTAAGATAGCTGTAGAGATCACATGGATGAAACCTCCATTAGACCAAGTCTGTGATGAACTCATTGCTTAAGATCACTGCTTCAAATTGTATCATGCATCACTTTATTAGGTCATTGTGGGTCACATTAAGCAGAAATAATCATCTGTATTGTTCCCCAGATGAATGCCAGTGAAACCAAATGGAAGATTTCTATAAAGTCTTCATTTTGCTTCTACTGAAGGTTGTCTCAGGAGAATAACCCCCAGCGATGGTTATCCTGTCTACTTCAAAAGAGACATTGCTATTTCATGACAGAGTTTATTGGGTTTGATGGCATTAACCCCCAGAGTTTTGCAATCTAATTTTATACAGTATGTTTTTCTGTTGTCCACATTCTTCAGTCTCCAGAAGGATGCTTTTCTAATCCTGAGAAATGTAAATTTTTACAGTAACAATAATTCAAAGCAACCAGTTTTATAACTGTTGCAATGAGAAACACAGCCACTCCGACAAGTAATAAAGCTACATTTGTACCAAGAGCCGGTATGCATAATGACAGTATTTTGTTCTTTGAGGAAACAAGAAATGCCAGGTTTCTATATTAAATAAATTCTCTAGAAATAGTTACATACTTTTAGACTGTATCTTTTATACAAGAGATGACAGAATATTGCATAGACATGGTGTGACCTGGTACCTTTTGAAAGCCAGCGTACAGCTTTTTGGGCAGAAACAAGCCTTGCACTTGCATGAAAATAGTGTCCAAACTGACAGCACTACAGTAACAGGAAAAGAAATTATTTTAAATCCGCCTTCCCAAATTCCACATCCTCAGAGGGCAACCATGACAGCAACAGGGATGTATAATTTTCTCATATGCTCTTTTCACCTTTGAGATATTTAAGGACAGTGGGCAGTGGAACATGCCGTCATTTTGTGAGGCAGCAACAGAGTCCCAAAATGGCTGAGATGGTACTTACATCTAAAAGCCATCCAAACAGCTTGGGTGCTGGAGTCAGTCCATGTTTTCTCCAGCAAACACTCTAAACTTATGATGCGTGCATTACCAAATTTTAACATAGGAAAATAAAATCTGTAATGTACGGGTATATCTACTATCACATAGAAATGGGGCCAGGCCTTTCCATATGCATATGCTGGGGCTTTCTGATATTTTGAAGGTATCTTTGTGGCTTTAAATAAATTGAAATTAAATTAATTTATATATGTGTAAAGCCACACAGGTGCCATTTTTCTGGATGTCAGCTGTAGTTTCCAGAGATAGAAAAATGACCCAAGGCTGGTCACGAGACCATGAGAAAGCCAAATCCGCTTCTATCCCCAGCCCACCAGAAGCTTCCAAATGTCTTGGCTTTGTATTTGGATTCACACTTTTGAAACCAGACCAACCAGGCAAACAAAACAATGCAGAAAACAGAACCAGTCCCTTTGCAACTTTGCAGACACCTGGAGAAACTGCAGTTTCTATGGTAAAAACCAGCTCAGCTGTGATGTCCTACAAAAGGGAATCAATCTGTTCATTACACTGTGAAACCAGGAAAAAAAAAATCTATCCCTGTCCTCTTTGTTTTTCTTGTCTCTCCAATACCACTTGCCTTACCACAACATTCAAAAAGTGTAGAGTTCACAAACTTTAGTGCCTTAAGAAAATACTAAGGTTTTTATTTCAAAATATTTTTATAAAGAAAATAGGCTCTTTTTTTAATTTATTTTGGGAATAACCTGACTAACAATTGTAAAAGCATAGTCCCGTAAGAGCAGCAATGTTGGCCTAACATGTGAAGACTGGCATTTCCCTTAAGATTTCATTTTGTTTTCCTGAAACTGCAAAGTTTCTAGTAAGCGTTGAATTGTACTGGGCCATCACTCTCCAGCAAAAACTGTTGTCCGCACGTTTACCAAAGAATGGTACCACAGTTGCATTTCATACCTCAAAGACATTTCTAAACAGATTCTTTTACCAATTCTTTTGTTGGCTAAAAGTACGTGTGCACACGCCCATATGCATGTGTGCACACAAGATGGGAAGAGGGTATGATAACTTCTATGTTTTATGCTATAACAAACAGTGCCTATTTGTACTTTTATACATATTCTTTGTAAAGACATCATAGATATTTATTTATTTATTTATTTATTTATTTAGAAGCTTTATATACTTACAAACCTACACAGGTGTGCTGAACATGACAAATCTTGAGCTCTGCAGCAACTGGTGCTACCAGCCATTAATACTCCTGAGCTTCCTTTCAGATGAGAAATTTACATTCCACCCAGGCTGAATCCAAAGGTCTACCCTGCCTATTACAATAGACTATGTACTCTTCACAAAGAACCTTCAATTCCAGACACAAATATGAGAATATTTTCACTGCTATCCTTCTAAAAGCAGAGAAGTGACCATTGAATGCAGACCATTTTTGTATTGATTTGGAAAGCTACAGCACCACCCACCCCATGTTACCAGAGACACCTTCCCCTTTGAAAAACCTCCTTCAACAAATGGCAGAAGAGCAGAGAAAAAGCCCCTCCAAGCAAACCTTTCAGAAGTGTCTCAGCCAAGCTGAGGGCTGCCAGGGTGAGGACGTGCACCAGGGGCACCTTCAGCAGGTCATTCATGTTTGATCCAGAAGGCATCCAGCTCCTTCAGGCAAGGCGTGCAGACCTCCCAGCCGGCTGCATTTCGGAAGCAGAGTGCAAGCAGAGCTTCTCTGCGAGTGACAGAGTGGGGTCTGAGGGATCTAAGTATAATCAGGAATTCTCCCACCCAGTGGTGGTGATGGACGTGGCCAGCTGGTGTGTATCCACTTTGGTCAGTGTGAAAGCGTGGGGCTCATGAAACAAGAGAAAGCAAATCCCTTCTGAATTCCTTCTAAGCAAACAGAGAACAGTACAATGGGCAAATGTATTTCCAGGGCAGTACCCTATCCCAGTGTTGCGAACTCACCAGACCTTTATTCCAGCACACTGTAAGTGCAGAAGTAGGAAAAAATGTCTGCCAATGTCCTTTCCTTCATCTTAGTCCCCTTCTTTTCCAGTTTTTCTCCTCTCCCTCATACACATTCCCTCTTATTATAACCTTTCAAGATTGGCTGTAATATGCCACCTGTTGTCCTGCTGATAGTATTTCTTTTCTTAACAGATGCATTTGCTGGAGCAGAAGAGGTTGGCATTGGTGACTAAAAGTGCCTTTCTCTAGGGAAATAAGAGAGTGGGGTTTAATCTCCAGAAATATCTTGTTAACCAGTAGGTCTCTGCCTAAGATGAAAAACAGACAATCAACACTCATTTTCTAGGAAGACTTAAAGAAACATCAGGATCAAGATCTCCTGACTCACTCTGTCTTGCCCCATCCTACCACAAAGGCCTATGTTATATTTTCCAAAAATGTCGAGTCATTTGTACTGCCTGTTTTTCCAACATAAATATTTATATGAAGAGCAAAGAGGCTTACCACTGTGGAAAGGCTGATGTGGGGGCAATATCTGCATGAGTAGGGAAAAAGATGAATAATCAGTCCAGGAAGAACATAATTGTCTTGAAACATGACTCTGCATACTTTTCATCATTTTATCAGCAGAGTGGACAAGAGCTTTGCACTAAACCACATGGTTTGAGGAAAGCAAATGTGCAGTTATAACATATCACAGTAAAAGGTACTTTGAGATCTCTGGGATTTCCTTTATTTGGTGAAATTCTTGACTTAAACTGCTTCTTAACAGTTTTTTATGCAATGAACGTGGTTCAGCAGTGCTTCTTCTGCAGAGCAAGTGGAGTAAAGCATACCAGTGCTGTGAATGTGTGAATCCCCATTGCTTTATAAAAGCAATGTTACTTTGAGGACATGCCATTGTTGATTAGGAACAAGGATCTCTAGACAAGTGTTCCTCTGAAGATGAATAAAGGCAGAAACACTCACAGAAGATGTTAAAGATATTCCAAAAATTCTGGAGTTAGCAAAGACAACAAAACAAAGCAAGAAGACGACGATGAAACAACAATAATCCTACCAGGGAACACAGAAATACTGATTCATGGCTGAACTTACAAGTATTTCTTTTGTTTAAGTCCATACATATTCAATTAAACTGCGCCACAGAAAATGTGACTTGGTCTTTTAGGGTAAAATTCTGTTCATGGAGGGACTTGACCAAAGACCTTTAAATTGCTGGATTCCTGTTTGGAATGTGTTACAAGGGCTTAGAAACTGCACCATCCATATGGGTGCAGAAATTAATATTTCCCTTTTATTTGCCAGTTGCAGCGTTTAGAACTGACTCTTCCAGCAATGGCTGTTACATGCGAATAATGCCTTTGCATTTTGGGGATTACCAAAGTACTCTTAATCTCTCATTCCCTCTACTCCATATATTTTTATTAAGGATCATAATGAGCTCCACTGCTCTAAACTGAAAGGATTTAAATTTACACAGTGAATGAGAGGGTACATGAGCAAAGGTGGACAAGCTCCAGCTACACGTGCCACACAACTAGCATACAATACATGTGGAAAGCTGGCGGTCATCTGTGCCCGTCATGGAAAGATGTCTCTATACACAGTGAAATTAGTGAAAATCAAACACTAGTGACACCAAACTTTCCTTCATTCCAAGTATTTTCCAGGCTTACCCTATAAAAATAAAATGCATCCTTAATTTTTACTCATGGGGTTATGAATTTGCTCCTTCTTGGCTTTTGGGTTTAGGTTTTTTCCTAACAAAGCTGAGATGCATGCAGTTTCCAGATAATTGTACTTACATCTGTTGTTACTTACAGTCATGCCCCAAGGCTTCTGCTGAGATGAGACCCCGGCAGCCTACACAACAACGAGAAGAAGTCCAGTCCCCAGCTTTCAGATACTGTGGGTGAAGCTTTATTCCCACAGATTTTTGCTTATCTCTCTGCTCTTCAAACACTCCAAAGAAGTGAGTTCATGAAGTTCAGTACACAAGGCAAGGTGTGGAGCTACCATTTTTTTCCACTGCAAACTGCTTGTGAAGTGACAAATACAGTATTTTGAAATAGATGCATAAATACAAAGAAAGTAGCAATTGGTTGGAGTTGGCAGAAGAGATAATTGTCTTGCAGTCAATTAATTGCTTGGCATCTCACCATTATGAGTGGAAACTGTTTGCAGGACAGAACCATGCTAGACCTTTTTCTGCACACCTCTGAACACTTCCCTCCTTCTTCCAAGTATTCTGCTCGAAGCTGACAGTTTTGCATGTTAATGTGACATAATTCGAGCACTGAATTATTTGAAAACTGTCTTTTCTCCCACATAACCCTCTGGGATGTTTTCTCCCTGGGTAGTCCCAGATGTTCATCCAAGTAGACAGGTATTTCCAGCAGAAATTGTCCAGACACAGAACAAAATCATCCTTCAGAGACACTTAAAGTAATTGCTTTGGTAGTGGCCCTAACCACCCAATCATCTGATGATTCACACTGAAATAATCCAAGCCAGTACTAAGCCAGCCTGAGTAGTGATTGACTTGCCTGACCTCAGATTGAGGTGAGGTTAATTGGCCTGTATATCCCTGGATCCTCCTTCCTGCCCTTTGACTGTGAGACATTTGCTTTCTTCCAGCTCTCAGGCACCTCTCCTGATCACCACAACTTTTCAAAGATTTGTTGTTGGTATGAGGTGCAACACCACACCCTTTGTCACTGGCTTCTCCACCTCTTGTTTGAGAAAATTATCATCAATACTTTCCAAGAACTTCCTAGATTGTTTGTGCCTGCTGAAGGCAAGCCAGAAAATGAGCATGTCCTAACCTGCCAAGATAGCAGACGTGTACAGACACAGAAGACAGGTGGTTTTCAAATCCCAAGCTTCCATGTCACAGCTCCAAGTCTCTTCCAGCCAGCAGAGAGATGAACAGGATGTACTGTGTGGTCTTCCCTTCAGATGGTTCGTGCACATGTCCCTGCATGCACTAACCTGATGCCTGATGCAACCTTGCTGCTGCCTGCCTCACAGCTGCTGGCCTCTTAGATAGAGGCATCCTCATAAAACACTTGACAGTGAAACCCATTTTATGGCTGCACATGTGCCTTTCTATGCAGAAATGAATCAAGGTCACATTGTCATATGGTTATGGTCCACCCTGCCCACTTTGCCAGCAGTACCTACAGGCAGCACAAGCTCCTGGGTGTCTGGCATGGAAAAAGCATTTTTGACAATGCATGCCAGCATTAGGGGAGGAGAGAAACATAATTTTACTTCTTTTATTACACACTGCAAGTCACTTCTTTACAGTGATCCTGAGTGGAAGTAACCTCATGTAACCGCCAGGTCCAAGGGATTCAACCCAACCTCCAGCACACATGTGTGTAAGGTGTTGCTGCTTGTGTCAGAACAGCAAATGCTGTACTCAGAGTAACATGAATACAGAGTAAAGGAATGAGCTGTACTCACTTGAGGCTTTTTTGTTTAATGTTTTGATTTTTTCATTATCAAGGTGGAAGAAAGACACTTCTCTACTGTAAGTGTTTTAAGAAACACAGACCCTTTCCCAAAGCCATACTTAGTGCTTAAATTTGAGAGTTTCATATACACTTGGCTTGGCCTCTGTTGGAGTCCAGGGCATTACTTTGGATACCCTGGACTGTCAGAAACCTGTACAGGGGGTTTAAAACTTGTACAGGGGGGTCTGGGATCTGTACAGGGGGTTGCAGACCCTAGCACAGAGCCCAAAAAGGCAAGGGCTTTGACTCTAGTCCATGGAAAAGGCTTACAACATTGGGAGAGGAATTACAAGACACAAAGTGTAATAAAGAGTAGTATAATTTTCACATTTGGGTTTCTAGAATAGGGGTGAATGGGGACAAGATGGAGGATTCTGGGCGGTGCCCTGGGGTCGTCTTCTTCGTCTCCATCTTCTGCTGTGATGGTGGCACAAAGTAGCTTTAGAGGGATTGGGTTAGTGTAGAAGTAACCTGTTTAGTATAAAATGTAGATATTGGTCTGTAATTATAAATAATCTGTACGTAACTATCTCTATAAAAAAGGACGAGCCTACCTCAGGGGAAGGAGCCGTCATCTGTTGCCCGTGCTGTTCAGACCTTGGCCGGGCACAGAAAAAAAGGGGTAAGATATAATAAACAAGAGAAAAAACCTTGAAAAAAGAACATCTGAAGACTCTGTGTTGCTCCTGCATTCGGCTTGGGGCTTTTCAGAGGGCAGAAGACAGAAACCATCCTCATCTCGGGTGTCCAGCCAAACCCGAGAGGCCTCCACCCCCAGCCATCTGGACCAATCTCTGGTCTCCTACTAATATTTCAACACTTACTAAGCTCTGATGCCTGCATCTAAAATACTCCTCTTTTATTCTCTTGAGATTTTGTGGCAATTGGGAAACGCAAAATTTGCATTAATTTCTGGCTATCATCTTGCTATAAACTTCCCTGTAATTTTCAGCTCACAGGATCTTACAGTACTGACTAAGGACAATCTAAGATGCCATATTATGTTTTGTGGTGGGACAAAATTATGTAGGGTTATGAGATGTAATTAGTGCAGTGAAAAATTGTAAGCACTGTAAAGAAAGAAAAATAAGCCTTGTCATGCACCTAGCTAGCTGTGCACATTATATATAGCACAGAAGGTGAGCTGAATGCAGTTATTTCATAATATATAAAGCTAATTTCTCTGCTGGGAGATCTACCTCCTGTTTTGGTTGCTGCCAATGTTATCCAGCCCCACATCACAACACAGGGAAAGACCCCACCCTTGATAACCCTCTCCTCTCAGAGGATAATGCTGTCAGGGGTGCTGAGCTGGAGTAGGACAGTAGGACAACAAAAATGTTGCCACAAAAAATGTACGACCCTTGTTCCTCAGCTTCTGGTTTCAGTCTTTTACCCTGTGCTTGTCATTGGAAGAGTGCAATCTGGGGACCAGGATGTCTGCTGACACAGAGAAACTGCTCTCCATCACATGGTACCACAACCCTGCAAGGGAGAAACAAAACCTACATTTAGCTATAACAGAGCTCTTACTGACTCCCCAGGGAACTGGGAAAGGAGGGACTCAGTGTGGATTTCCAGGCCTTGGGAGCCACATGAAGGAGAGCATCTACCTACAGAATCCCTTTTTGCAGAAATAAGGAGGTGATTCAAACAGGAATACATTAGGGATTTAGCATATCCCATTGAATTTTGTCCCACAGTACTGCACCTTGTAATATCTCATCCTCAGCAAGAAATGAATACAACCGCTTCTTGATCTGACAGTAATATTGGCAGTTATTGCACAAATACAATCACTACAAAATTAATCTGGCTATTTCGTATCAGAACTCCTATGAGTAATATTTTAATTATTGTCAACATCTCTTTGAAACAATCAAAGCTAAAAACAAAGAAAAGCACAATGAAATAAATGTACATGATCTCTCATGTGTCATACCGTTACATTTTCAGGTTTTGTTTGTCATTATTTCCTGCTCTTGATTGCTGTTTTAGATTGTGGAGGAGCAAAAGACAAGCAGTGGGAGTTTATAGGCATGCCAAAAGCAACCAAACAGCTTGTTTTCAAACATACAACCTCTAGCACAGCTGGTTTCAAGTGAAAGATTGTGGTCCTGTACACAGTGTAAAAATCTACTGACCTGACTGATCATAGAATCATAGGCCTGTAAATACCTTTTCCTTCCATCACCATAACGCCTCTGAAACTTATAGCATCTCTCTGCAGCCAACTGGGATCCAAGAGGTGTTACAACATAGGGGTGTGATATGAGGAAGCACTCAAGTTTCAGAAGTACCTGCACCCATGCAATAGCTTGTCTGCCAGTGGAACAGGACACTTGAAATGGAGCTGCCGCATCCTGCCAGCTGATGGCAGGTTGCCATGACTGGCTGCAGGAGGTGTACAACACACAGGTCCCAGGGGCATCCTATCCCCTTTCCTTTCACTGAGTGTGGGCAGCGTGCAGCAACATGCAAAACAGCTCCACTCTCGTTTTCCAGACAAGATAGCTTTTCCCGGTTGCTCTGATAGGAAGAAGAACTTTACAGCATGTGTAGCTGAGGAGTTTTTAGGCACTGTACTATATGCTAAAAGTCATTTGGGAGGGCTTCTGATATACATATTAAAAATGAGAAAATAAATTCTGCTCTGAGCTCACCCCAGGCAACCCCATTGACGTCAATGGAGTGTAACTGAGAGCAGAATGTTGCCTGTGATCTTTTTTACTTAGAGTTCACCTGCTGCTCATTTGAAGCCATAATCCTTGGTGACATCCCAGTCAGAGAGAGGCTTGCACAGCAGAGATCAGGTCCCAGTGGGAACTTCACTCAATAAAGCATTCTTGGCTATATGTTTTGGATCATCTCAATATCTACCTGCTACAGCAGTCACATTGACAGCTATTTAAATTGGGAGCAGTTTAAATATTATTTGAGAGCACCATAATTAGCACAGCAGTATATGTGAGTACGTCCCCTTAATCAAATGGCAGATCATGGCCCAAAGATGCATCCAACACATTCAGCACATTTAAGAGTGATTAACTGCAAAAGTGATATGCAGGTGACATGAGGGAAGAAATGGGAGGCTAACCAAAGACAGAAGCCTCAAGGAAACGTCACAACGTTGCTAACTATGTTAGCAACACACAATTCCCCATGGACAGTAGGCTTCGGCGGAGGGACTGCAGTGAGAGTGCTTTCTGCAGGAACCACAGTGGGGCTCTGTTTCCCTACACAGGTTTAACAGCCCAGCAAAAAAAAGCATCTGAGGCACACAGGGTGAGAGAAGGGTGTTGAGGAGCCCATAAGATGTTAAAAAAGAGGGATAGGTATGGGAATTTGCACATGCCCTATAAGCCTAGGGAAGAAAGCTTGACAGTGAGAAGGACCTTTAGCAGATTCTGCATAGTAGGTGGCATTTATGATAATGAATGAGATGTTACGCTTTTCTGTCTCATATTTATTAGCACTGCCTGGTAACCTTCCTTTGGTTTGTTTAATCTTGAGAAAGAACTAAGAAATAGAAAACCTGATCCAAAATAGTGGCATATCCTCATCATTACTCCTTTAACTTCATTGGACTTGACCTGAGAGTCCTGTCCTTGCCTGTTGTCAACATAGCATCATTAAATATATTTGAAGTGAGAGCAATGTGCACAGTTTGTGGGCCTACCACTACAGCCCAGGTGTGCAGGATGTGCTTCTGCCATTTACATTCAGTGAGTAACTGATGAATTGTGCATCATCTGTATAGCTGATCAGGAGATATTACAGGTAGGGGTTAAGGGTTTGCATCTAAACTGACATTGTCTTGTGGCTAACTAAAGCAGAACAGTTTCACTTGAAAATTGCACAGGGTAGAAGCCATTTTGAGTAACCCTGCAAGAGGCTAAGACTCAGAAGGTAGGCTTAGAGTCCTTTCTAAGGGCTCTAGCTACTGCTGCCAAGTGGCAGTGACTTTTCCTACATACACCTGCCCTGACATTTTGTCTCCCGATGGCAGCTAGAGAGGGATGTTAGCCTGGGTGAGGGCCTTTTCTCCCTNCCCAGATGGAGCAGGGAGTTCCAGTTACTGCTTTAGCACATCACCTTGGACCTTCTTCCTTACTTACAGCAGATTTGCTGTGGGCAGAGGGTCACTGGAGAAGAGGTCACGTTAGGAAAACCTGCATGGGCTCAGGGATGTAGATGTTCCCCAGGAGTAGTAAATACCTGAGCATCTTTGCAGCTGTGGCCAAGGTTTCATTCTGTCTTAGAAATCATATTTGGCAAGCAGCACTGAGTTTCAGTCCCCAAAATAGCTTACAGCCTAATCAGTCAATTCTTCCAGTCAGTGCTTCCACGGAGAGCTTTTGTCTTGGACATTTTCATAGCATTTGCCTTTTTCCTCTGAGTAGCAGTAGCAGTTTTGGAGCATCCAGATGAATAAAAAATTCACTGAGCCAAATTAATCTCCTCTGACCATTGCAACAGGCATGCAGCAGGGTTGGATTTCCCCCTGCTCAACACCAGTTTAATGCACTGCAGCTGCTGAGCAGTGCCTGCCGGCAAGTCTGGAGCAGGCGGGGTTTTCCCATGGTAGGATCCTTGTGTGGTGGCAAACCAGGCCTGTCAAACTGCAGCATCATCCATACTGCTCGGTCAGGCCACACAGCTCCACAGGGTGCAATCACCCTGCAGCCCTCTCTGTCCTACATCAAGGGATGGATCATTGCATTCCAACTTCAGGACTCTTCCCCAGCCATCTAGAGACACAGAGGATGTCCATGAGGTGTTCACAGAGACCCATTCCTCTCTTAGCAGGAGCTGGAAATCCCAGTTTCATTGACATCAGCAGCCCAGTTTCCAATGTTGTTGACAAGATAGCTGAATATGCAAGACAGAAAAAGCAGGATGGACTTGAATTTCAGCAAAATGTCTGCAAAGTTCCAAGTGGTGCAAACTGTTATCATTCCCTTGGCAATAGTGAAACTGCCAGTTTGCCTTTCCTTGAGAACTTCCTATTTGATTGGTATCACTGACGTGATTTGTCTTATCTGTACATCAGAGTTTCTGTGTGCAGCTGCTCTGCTCTGTGAACTACTCTCTTCCACACCCTACCTTCAGCTGAAAAAGAAGTTGTTTAGCCCATGGACACATTTCAAATACATTCTCTGTGAAAACTTCTGACACAGAGATTGTGTAGAATCCAAATTAAAACTTTGGTGGATGTGTCTTCCTACTTGAAGCCAAATCAGGGCAGAAGCCAGATTCTGCATGTTGACTATGAAGTTTCTATTAAAAAGTTTCTGAATAGCTCACTTGGTTAGAGCCTGGTGCCAGTAATGCCAGGGGTGTGGTTTTGATCTCCATGCAGTCCATTCACTTAAGATTTGAACTTGATGATCCCTGTAGGTCCCTTCCAACACAGAATATTCTATAACTCATGTAACTTTTTATAATGTACCATGTGTGAGGCTAAATGCAGTTTCTTTTTACCTGGGTTAGGATGAGAAGGCTTTATACCAGCAAGCACCACCCACCAGTCTACATCCGTGCTGTTGAACCACTCAAGTTGGACAGCCCTCCAACCACCTTCTGGTGAGGGCCCATTCTAAAGTGAATCCACCTCTAAGAATTGTTTTAGCCTAGCCCAAAACTGCATCAAAGAGCTCATAAGCCACTGAATAGTATGCACCTTGAGCTTCTGGCACTGGGACCATTTACAACTGCAATCTACAAGTATATATGGAGCTACAACATCCAGCCAAAGTCAGGGACCCCCTTTCTAAGAGAGCTTATCATTTTAGTCTAGACAAAAAAAAAAATGTCTTTGGGATATCTGGGTGTTTGGCCCTTCCTCAGCTTGCATGGCCCCAGAGCTGCTATCCCTATTCATGCCAGAGTGCTTTTCACATCAACAGGAGTGCTCTGGACAGGCCTTTTACAAATGACCATCACTTTCCTTTCTTCACCCAGCTGAGCTGGGCAGTTATTAGGCCTGTCTACAGCTCTCATGTAGAAACCACAACCCTAGCTCTGGTTGCTGTTTTCACCAATGTCAGCTGGTGATGCTTGTCCCAGGCCATGTGCTTATCGCAGTAAGTTCCTCTATAACACTGTTACCTATCCTCTTTCTCCAGAGCTATAGCACAAAAATTCAGCTACACTTTAGTGGAGGCGTTGTCTTCTTCCCACTCAGCTTTCTCCTTTGCCTCCCATGAGCAAGAAACAGCCTTGCAGAGTCATGCAAGAGGCAACACCACTCACTGGCATTGTCAAGGGTCAGGCAACATGGGATGAATATCTTTAAGGAGCTCCCTCAGGGGGATGAGAGCACGTGTCTGGATAATGCATAACTTTATCTCCCCAGACACTGAGTCAGAAAAAGCAGGAACCAATTGTACCTGTAAAGTGACAAGAGCATGTGGGATGACTGGCTGTACACAAAGTCATAGTGCAAACATGGATGCTTCACAGCACTTGTATATCTGCTTTCAGACAGAAAAGGAAAGATATCTGCTTTCCCTGATGAAATTTACATCCTGAAGAAAGTGTCATCACAGAAAGATGTCAAAAATGATGTTCCATATCTGAAAGGACTATTTTTTTTTTTTTTTTTTTTTTTTTTTTTTTTTTTTTTTTTTTTTTTGTGGACAGGCATGATGATTTTGGATATATGCATGGCAGAGGCTCCTGGGGGCTTGCCTCTGGAATGTCAAAAATGCATTACAGAGCTACAGTGTTCAAAACATCCAGAGGAAAAAAAAATCCCTGAATTAGGCAATTCTGTCAGGCTGAGGAAATAAGATATCAAGCTGAAAAACTGAAAAAATGGTTGTATTTTTGAAAATACATGAGTGTCCCTCAGGCATTCAAAAATCATGAGTCAGATCTTAAAAAAATCATAGTTGGCTTAAAAATGAGAGTTGTGGGGGTTAGTAACCTTGCATAGTCTGCACTATTAATGGTCACATTCCTAAATTCTTCTGGAAAAAAAATGGAAATTGAACTTTATTTTGTAATAAAAGCAGAGATTCTTACATAATTTACCAGCCCCAGGGGCTGAGGCATTTAGCAAAACATCAGATAATAGATAAAATCCAAACAGTTGACAATGCTGGAGCTAAACTAATTTGTGTAGCCCTGGCAATAAATTTCAAGGCATTCACATCCACAGGAATGGTGTGCTTTGGTGGAGTCATTCACAGACATAGTTTTTCTAGGATGAAGTTTTTGGATAGTGGCTGTCAGCAATTACATGATACTCTGTTTCAGTCAATGGAAAAAGTCTCTCTGAATGGGAGAAAAACCCCTGAGGGACAGACTTTTACAGTGACAAATTAACTAGCAGAACAAAGCACAACATTTCAAAGGACCTTCTGAGGTTTTAGGGACTTTACTCAAGGCGAATGTCTCCTGTTGTATTTCAATAAATGCACTGTGTTCCTCTAAAACTTGTCCCCTGTATATTACATTGTGACGACATTCATGTGTAGCATTAGGCTTGGCTAAAATACATTTATTTATTTATTTATTTATTTGCTAACAGCTTAACTTTTAAGAGGACCTAAAGTTTGATTTGAAAGGAAGAGAACTCTCAGCTTCCAAAAGTTCCAAAAGTCCTTGCAGATGCCTGGCCTCTCCTAACATAAATCAAAGGTCTTCCAGTTGTCAAAATCCTCATGCTGGGAGATGACCTCGGAGTCTTGGGTCTCCACCATCACACTGGGAATGGATCTGGCATGTTTTCTGAGTCTTTAAAGATGTTACCATGCACTTTGCACTTGGAGAAACATTTCCCATATTTGACTGGGGAAAATTCCATATTTAGAAACAATTCCAGAATCACAGACGTACCCCAAATGCCATATGCTCCAGATGTTTTCCTGGAACACGGGTGACTATAATCCTCTGCTAGACCTTTCTTAATCTTCTGCCAGACCTCTCATTCACCCCCTCAGATCCACCCAGCCTTGGTTGTTGCCATACATCACAGGGACCAAAACGTTTTTCAGAAAACATGTATCAACATTTCCAGCAAGAATGCTTCATCACAATTTCTTTGCCAAATGATGCCGCTTCTGCCCATGGCTCTGCTGCAAAAGACAGAGCACCATATGCATTTGCTAAAAAAAGCCATGAGGCTCTTCCTCATCAACCATTGTCCTTAAAAGCAAAGGCACTGCCAGTATAGCACTCTGTGCTCAAGTAACCCTCACAGGCTGCTTCCTGCCTGTCAGAAGCACAAAATTACGCAATCCTTTCTGTGCAGCTGCTATTTGAGCAACTGTAGTAATGTCTAGACTCTCTTCTCTCCTGCGTGAGCTCAGAGGCATCACTTTGTCCCAGTCCAAGTCTACAAGTTTTGATAAAATATCTGTGACCCTTCTTGCCAGCCAAGAACACATCAGTCATTGTGGTCCTCCAGCATTGGAGGCTTTAGACTCTCTCATATAGTACCTCATGTTGAATTAGGTAAGAGAAGTTGGGGCTAATGAAGACCTGCTGTTTTGTGGCAATGACTCTGCTGTTCTCTCTGAGGCTGTAGTACCTGTTGTGACAACGCACGGCCTCTGCAAATGTCTGTGGGATAAGACACATTCCTTTGTCTCCACACTGCAACTGCTTGGCCTCAACATCAGTGCCGGCAGATCAGAAGAGGTAACCAGAGATGAAACTGGGTGCACCACTGGTATAGCACAAATTATACGTGGCAAGAAAGGAGGCAATAGCAAAAAAAAAAGGAAGTGAGAAACAAGCATTCACAGCAGACAGAGAAAAGAAAAGAACCTGAAAGATGTGGAGTTGACCAAGAATGTGGGGAGAAGCCAAGTTCGGCCTTGAAAGATGAAGGCACTGTGTACGTTGGAAGTAGGTCTCAGACAAAGGGGCTTTTGCTAATGGAAAATGTCTGTATTTTATGGTGCTTTACTGAAAGAGATTTGACATGGTTACCCCGATCTCACCAGCATATGCAACCAAGAAGCCTGCTCTGTTAAGAATGGCATTGTGCAACCAAAGCAGGCCCACCTAGACTTTCACACTGAGAGGCTGCACACCATGTATTTGTGATGCTGCCTACACTAGGTGAAGTGAGAAACCAACTCTGAACACCACTGAAAATATGAACAGCTTAATTTCTTATCAGCAAGAGTTCAGAGGGTGTTGTTTGCAGGACATTTAAAAAGCATAACCTAGGGGTCTCAAACTGAGGAACTAAGGACCAATCAAGAGTTCTTAAAGTCAGTGGAAAGTCTATTAGAACATAATTTACAATACAGCTAGTGACTTTTTTGCTATCCTTGTGCTGGCAGCCTGAGTTTGCTTCCAGTCTGCTGCTTTAAGAAAATTCTTTAACCCCTTGTATGGCATTAAACTTATAGTATGGAAGTATTAATCTATAAAATCTATAAAATCTATAATCTAAATAGCCACATCAATCACTGGGCACCAACAGCAACCAAGAAATCATTCAACCAGTTCAAGAGGCAAAGAGTAGAACTTGCCAGAATAGTAGCTTCTCACTTTATTAGTTGCTGTCCTGTAGGTTACTATGTTAGTACTAGATCAAGAGTGTGCAAAAAGAAATCTAGCCAGA
Organism: Rhadina sibilatrix; assembly: GCA_013400275.1. Classification (NCBI taxonomy): domain Eukaryota; kingdom Metazoa; phylum Chordata; class Aves; order Passeriformes; family Phylloscopidae; genus Rhadina; species Rhadina sibilatrix. Next base: position 264,765 of record VWYO01013496.1, read on the forward strand.
AAATCCCTGACTGTTGTGTCTCAGGGTGAGGGAACCTTTTCCTAGTGGTACCCAGCACCATGAGACAGCAGAACCAGAGGGCACAGGGCTTACACTACACAGTGCTAGCTGGGATAATAGAACACCAACAAAGAGCTCTAGTAGGTTTTCATCCTGTTGGAGCCAAAATGCTGGGCTGGTGCCTCTGGCAGGGTATGAGGCTCTCCAGTGCTACCCTGTATCACATGGAGAGTACTTGCATAGAACAAACGCTGATAAGCAAAAGCAGAGTTCTAAAATGTCTGCCAAGGTGCCAGAATTTTTTTTGTAGTGATACAACTTAATTTGGAATTATATATGCATTACAAGCGTATTAAAGTAAAATAACATCTGTAATAATTAAAAATGTATATAAACTGTTGATTAGAAGTGGATTACAAAGATTTGTTACCCTTCTTTGCAGAGATATGGTTTAATTTCACAAGATTTTGTATGGCTACCATGAGTCATCTATAGAAGCCTCTGTAGATGATTGCTGTGCATCAAAAATTGTTTCTGCAGGACCTCATAGAAAAAACCAGCAATGAATGAAAATTAAGGGAAAGCCTCCCAATTTTAAGCTGGATTCTTATTCAATCTTCAGATAATCATTCTGCAATGCTGTGTTAAGTGCCTGATTTTATCTAAAAGCTATTACATTTTAAAAAGTCAGTTAATAAGGAACATTGAACACTGCCAAGTTAAACTCTTCTAAACACCAAGAATAAGTGAGACCTTAAAAAGCAAAATGCAGCCTGGGACTAATTCCCAGGAGATTTTTGGAATACAAGGCCTCTATTACATTAAAAGTACTGATAATTTACAGGAATAGAGCATGGATGATCTTCTTTATTTACACTTCCATTTAAAGTACTTCAAATCTAGCTTAGTTTGGCCTACTAAAACGTCTGCAGGGAGTTTTCAGGTTTGAGGAAAGACAAATGGGATACAGTGGTGCAGTGAGCATTAGCTGATCTGAAAAATAACCTCACTTGATACAAAATGCAACTTTCCTTTTAAAGCATAGTCCCTGGCAATGGTAAGTACAAAGGCTGAAGTGACTCACTCTGTATGAAGATGAGACACTTCAGGCACATATCTGAAATTGTGCACCTTCTTTACCTCCAGTGAAGTCACTCTTTCAGCAAGACATTTCTGTGGGCCATGGCATCTGAATTTTCAGGAAGAGAGGCTCATAAGAGTAATGTATTGGTATATGCGTGTTACTGAGTTAGAGATCATTTTAAGAGAGGCTAAGGATGAGCTTGGGAGATAACAATCAAGTCAAGGGCAGATAAGTTGGGCTATAAGGTCATTTTGAAAGGAAAATTCTATATTGAAAAAGAGCTATTGCTGTGTGGATTGCCTTCTGAGCCACTGTGCTGGCTAAGGACACATATGCAGAATTATCTGCTTTCTTTGCACACATTCTCCACAGGATGAGGACTCAGATGTTATTTACTATTAAACTCCCAGGGACTATCCATTTCCAATGGAGTCAAGCTTGCACTGGTAGAAGACATCCATGGAGAAAGCTAAGACTTGGACCCATTTTTGTCTCATGATCACAACCCTTAAGAAATACAGTTCTGTGATACGAAATTACACATTTTGAGTCTCTATTTTGAACATGCAGTGTTAAGACTCATCCATAACTCAAGTATCTGGCAACTGGATAATACTGGGCATTCTCAATAAAAGGATTAAATCACAACTACTAAAATAATTGGTCTAGGGACTTTTTGTTTCATCATTAGGAAGTTTCACTGAGAAAGTGTTCTCCTGCAACAATTTTTTTGTTAAGGCATGTTCTCTTTGGGTTTTTTTAATGCATGATTCCAAATAGTCTGGTGTGAGGCCATAAGGACATCTAGCCACAGGCTCTGGCAGATAATGCTGGTCCTCACAGCTGAAGAACCTGGACATTGATAGCACAAGAAAAGATGTGAAAAAATTAACAAAATTCAACATGTCTAACAGGAGAAATAAGATGGTGACAGTTGGGACACAAGTTCCTAGAGGTCTGCCATTTTAGTGCCACATAGGAAACTGCACAGTTGACTTGGACTGAATGATTTTTACTCCTGTAATCTTCACCTGTGGCGTGCCTGGCAAACAAAGGCCACAGCCTTTCTGACTGAATATAATGCTGCTAGAAGTCTTGTGCTCAGTGGGGTTTTCATGAGCTGTTTTCATGCCTCCACCTCTGACTTCCTTTACAAGGCCTGATTCTGTCAAAGCCAGAGATAGAGAAAAAGTCCATTCTTTCAGTGAATCTGGTTTGTTTCTATATTACTGTTTATTTTATGACAGTGTATCAAAGCCTGTAAATGTTGTTAAGCCAGAATCAGTATTAGCAATGGAAATAATTACTACCGCTTCAACTAACATTTTGTTAATGTTACTGTAGCGCTGTCTCATGAGTCATGACAGGATGGAAATTAATTTGTCACTGCTGTAGGTCTCTTTCTTTACTATAAAGCAAGTTTCTCTTCTTACATTCTTCTGCTCTAGTGCCTGTAGTAGAACTAATAAAACAAAAACGTGCTTGAACATCCTTGTACGTGCTGCCTTGACTATGGCCAAAGCATTTCAAGTGTTATTTTGCTTAGGTAATGGAACAGTCATGTGAAATTGAGGCCCTGGAGAAGGCATTTTTGAAAGCTACATGAAGGCTTTGGACTCCTTTAGCCTTTGAAAAAGTGTCATTTTAGTGTCTTCCCAAAGAAATTTGCTTCTGAGGACTTCATGGTATAAAAGTTGTGCTTCCTGTCAATTCACAGCATAGCCAGCTGTCCTCTGATCAAACTCAACTGACAACATGGCAGTGCATGGAGTGCTGTCCCCTTGGCAGCCAGCCGTGGATCTTATTTCTTCACACCCTTTCCAGGGTGTCACCTCCTTTAAATGACAATACAGTGAAAGCACACAAAAATGCAAGAAGATGCATATTCTACCTGGTGACTGAGAAGGTCCTGACAGTGATTCAGGCTGGAGACCATATGAGGGGTAGCAGAGTATTACTGAGCTTGTTCAGCCTGGAGAGGAGGAGGGGAAGGAGTTATGTTCAGTCATTATGTGGTGCACAAGAGGCAAGAGGACATGATTTGCAAAAAGGTTCATTTTTGGTTTACTTACTAAGAAAAGTTTTTCACCTTAAGGGTGGTTATTCACTGGAAGATGGGCTTGGAGTCATTGCAGGATCCCCAGCCTTGGAAATACTAACACTTTGATAGCACAAGGCACACAGTAACCTGTTCTAATGGGTCCTGCTTCATGCAGGGGGTTGCACAGCTAGAGGTCTCTTCCCATCTGAGTTACTCCATGAGTTAATTAAGTCTATGGAATGATTTTTTCTTTTATTTCTTTGTCTGAAGGACTGGCTTCTAATCCCTATTAAGTTTCTCTGCCTTGGATTCAGCAAATTCACAAAGCTCCAAGCAAAATCTTAGACCACCTTTGCACATAAGCATTTTTATTCTAACAATTCCAGTAGGAGGAAAAGGTAGATTCTGATACAAAAATATAAAAGAAAATTCCTCTTCACTTTTTCTTGGCCTGTTAAACAGGAATTTGTTCAATTTGTGCAACCATTTTGCCTTTATCTCTGGATATGTTCAGCTATTCTTCAACACATCAAGACTGCAGTAGCATGGTCAGTTTTCAGGTGGTGGCTTAACCTGTATTTCCCAGTGTGGATTATGACTGAGACAACTGCAAATTTAGATGGCTTCTTTTTGGCACTCTTCAGATCTGCTTCCAAACTCTCTGAAGAGTGAATAAATAAGAGTCCTAATGGTAAACTATTTCTACTGAAGAGTTTTTTCTCATTTGTAGAGCTCAAAGAAGCCTTTCTCCATTGTTAAGGGATTTTTATTTTAAAAATTAAATTCAGCATTTACTGAAATTTAAATCTGTTGTAAGTTGGAGGCATGTACTTCAGGGTGTTTTATGATATTTTAATGTCTGAAAGTTATGCAGCCAGAAAAGCTGTAAGAAATTAAACCTAAAATTAAAAACAACTTTTCTTGAAAACAGACTCCAGCAGTGAGGAAGCCTAAGGCTCTCATCTACATGTGGAGGAATCCAGCTTTGTCCCTGGGAAAGTATGCCTACTTTCTGTGACCAATGAGAAATCATAGCCAATAGCTTACCTGCCTTGTACTTCAAGAGTGAGATCTGAGTCCACTGCACACCTCCACCTGTTCTCTTCACCCAGGCTGGTGCTTTGCTCCCTGCCCTGAGCACCTTTGAGGAGGTGACAGTTCCCTCTCAGCACTGTGCTTATGCTTTCATAGCAACTTGGATGTACAGCATATTCATCCAGCCATGAAGGGACCTGTGGGCAAAGGAAATGTCTGTCTCTTTTCAGAGACTCCAAACATGTAGTTTAACACTTAAATGTTTCATTATGCCAGGATGTGCTTTAACTTTGATGATACATAGAGGAAGTAATGCTGGGCTTTCTGTCTGCAAATTCCATTTTTTCAGGTGAAATTTCAGCTCTTGAAACCAAATCCTATTGTGAAACTCATTCCAGAGGGCTTCCTGTGAGACTGATGCATATTCCATAAGTTCTGAAACAATACAACACTCTCTTCATGACACAGTTAAACTGCACCATTTTCCTCATTTCACCATGGATGTCTGGTTTTAAGTATTGCAGAAATGCAGATGTGTATTTCAGACTTGAGAAAAAACAGGACTCTGATAGTCTACATGATGTATTGGTCTACAACATGGCTCTCTCTTGTGTCAGGCAAAAAAGCCTTATCAAAGAAGAACCTGAGAAGGGAAACAGCTGCTTACCTTGGGGGTTAGGAGGGGTTGGCATGACTTTTTTCTATCCTAGTAGCAGTTTCACTTAATTCAGTTCTATTAGAAAATGTTTGGACCTGAGGGCTTGTTCCCAAAACTTATCGTTTCTCTAACCATTGCCTGAGAAAACCATCATGCCAGTATGTTACCCACAGTATTCACAGTGCTCACACATTAAGACCTGAAGGGCATTTTCTCTGATTTACTGAACTCTGATGCCAGAGACTTGGTAGAAAACTTGAAAAGATATCATATCCTTTCTATTTCATATCTCTTCCTCCGTGTCTATAATCTTCAATCTCCCTACCCATGAAGTTCACAGCATATCTTTTCCTAACTGAATAGGTCACAACATTATTCAGAATAACACAGAGCAGAGGAGAAGTAAAGCTACAGTTTTCTTTCAGTAAATATTGCATTTTAGCATCTGCACTCACCATATGTTGAATGCTATGCTGCAGTGCTGACGGAAACCAACAGTGCACCTACATAACACATGAAGATTTGCTCAACTAAAGTGAGAAAAACTGGATTCTTCTTGTAGATCACACATGATCTCTTGGAACTTGGCATGAATTGCAACAAAGAGCTTTAAAACCAACAGCATTTGTCTCCCAATAGGTTATTCAGGAATACATTCTCTTGCCTCCTTCAAATACAGAGAGAAGGGTTTAGCCAGCCTTACAGACTGAAAAAGTAGAGCTGAGCACATGCAGCCTTAGATAGTTCCTAAAGCTCTTGAGATATCTGTCTTTCAGAGTTGCTTTCCTTTCTCATGGGTGTGTAGATTCTACCACTGAATGACACATGGAAGCCTGTCCAGTGTGTGGTTCAACTTGAGGAGACCTCTTCTGTAAGTTTGACAAGGCAAATAATTAAGTTATATTGTCACCTTTAATCTTATCAACTTAGTAAATATTCTTCTAGGTGGGAGAGAATGCCATGGTTGACTGCCTAAGATGTAAGGTCTGAGACGGTCCTTATTGCTTCCTCAAGTTGTCTGTATGCAAGCACTACACCCTTTGTGAGTATCACTTCTTGGTTTCTTTGACATACTTGCTTTGTCTGTTAGCACCATTGATTTATGAGATGGGGAAAGTCTGTTCATGAGCAATTCTATGGAGGTCATTAAATCAAAGGCACAAAACATTTGTCAAATGTTATCAGTATTCAACCAATAAAATCTGATACATGGCTATGACTCAGCAATTTAGATATCATGAGCATTTTCAGTAAACACCAGCTCTGATTTTCATCTCTTCTTCTGGTTTCTCTTTACTTGGAGCACTTTCATGGAATACAATCTAGAGAGGGCAGAAAAAATGCTAAATTCTAAAAATAGTATGGCCACTGCTTGAGATATCTGTCTTTCAGAGTTGCTTTCCTTTCTCATGGGTGTGTAGATTCTACCACTGAATGACACATGGAAGCCTGTCCAGTGTGTGGTTCAACTTGAGGAGACCTCTTCTGCAAGTTTGACAAGGCAAATAATTGTCCATGAGTAAAACACAGATGCATTCATGCTAGTGGCTTTCCCATGTGGATATTTAATTCTCCAAGACAAATCATTTTCCTAAGCCATGTCATATAAGTGAGGAGTGGCTGAGCTCATTGGTCTCTTCAGCCTGGAGAAGAGGAGACTGAGGGGAGACCTCACTGCAGTTGCGCCTTCCCTGTGAGGGGAAGAGGAGGGGCACTGATCTGGTGACGGTGATGGTGACGGTGACAGGATCCAAGGGAATGGCCTGAACCTGTGTCAGAGGGCTTTAGGCTGGCTGTCAGGAAAAGGTTCTTCACCTAGAGAGTGGTTGGGCACTGGAACAGGGTCCCCAGTTCCAGTGTTTACAGCACCAAGCCTGACAGGAGTCAGTGTTTGGGCAATGCTCTCAGGCACATGGTGTCACTTTTGGGGGTGGTGCTCTGCAGGGCCTGGAGCTGGGCCCGATGAACCTCATGAGTCCTTTCCTACTCAGCATAGTCTTTGATTTTATGTAAATACTAACTTCTGAGGGGGAAATAAGCAGCCTTAGACTGTCTTCACCACAGTTCTAAACCATCTCCCGTGGCTTGTTCTTTGTGAACATACTGACATCTTGTGGTTTTATCTGAAACTGACTGGTTCACATGCAGAAGAGATATTTCCACGAAGCATCATCTTATTTTTTACACAAGTTGCATTATTTTTCTGATTCCATGAAGATAGAGGGAATATATATGTTAAACTTTAAAAGAAGAATTAAAAAAAAAAAAAACAGCTGCTTCTAAACAGACTCTAAAACCTGGGACACTGAAGTGCAAGAATTCACAGTTTTTAGCAGAGTCACCAATGGTGATAATCAGCTTTGTTACCATTATTTATTGCACTGTCCTCAGATAGAGGGAGGTGAAGTGGTTGTCTGGCGGGTGCTGACTGAGGATGACCCACCCTTGCCCTTCTCCCCAGGCCCCTGGAACAGTGCACACATGCACTGACATAGACCACTGCTGTGATCATGCTTACCTAGAGGATCTGTTCTGCTCATATCAAAGAGCATTTCCAAATGTTGGCTAAATCAAGACTAAGGACAGCTGAGTAACACGTGACATTCAGGCCACAAAACATCCTGTTTGTCACTAAAAATCTCAGCTTCTAAATACAAAGGGTTATTTAGAAGTCTGTGTTATGGTGCTGATGGAAACTGTAATGAAAAGGAATAGACAAGATGTGAAGAAGAAAGGCAGCAGATACCATGTTTGGCTGTAAGCATTAATAATTTGTCATGGAGCTACTCAAACACAGCCTTGCAAGTGGTTCTTCTGAGCTGCGTGAAAAAAGACCTTTTTCCCATGAAAGTGGTAGTCACACTGAGTGGGGGAATCAAGTAACAGGAATGCTCTTAAAACCCACATAGATTATGTGATCATCTTCTCCCTCTGTCAAGCAGTGAAAAGTGAACCAGGTGTTCACAAACAGTCATATATTATCCGTGCAAACTACATGTGACAAGAACTGCTGTGTCCTTGCATGGAGCTTGTGGCAGAACTGCAGCACTTGGCAGAGGCAGAGCCCAAGGAGCCTGCAGTCCCTCCCCACGGGGCACAGTGCACCCCTCATGGTCAGTGTGCCCCATGCACACTAGCAAGCTGCTACACAGGCAGCTGCTCTGACCCTTCCCTGGCTTCCCTCCATCAATGGCCCCAGGGACATTTCCTCCAAAACATGTACAGCCAAAACACGCTTATCTAGAGACAGGCTGACATTTCGAAACCCTCTCTTTGCTTGAGACAGGAAGAAGACAACTATGTTAGTAAGGTAACCATCTCAGCATGTGAAGAATTGCTGAGACAGGAAAGTTTTGTCCCTTACAGTCTTTGTTTAGACACTCAGTTTTTCTTTTGCCTTAAAACAATCATATTGATATCGCTTTGGAAAAAATTCCCTTGATTAATTTCTGTGTTGATTTGGCATCACTTCTCTCTTTTTCATATGATATCTAACTGATTCTATGAAGGCACTGAGACTAGTCAATGTGCTGGGGAGCACATCCAATATTTATTCCCAGCCATCAAAACATGTACGAATGTCTTGCCTAAAGCCACGGTATTCTTTATATAATGGATAATTACGTCTGAGGCTCAGGCTGTAATTACCATCCACATCTCTGTAGTGATGCCTGTTACACTGCAGCTTATATTCCCTCTGAGACACCCTTGTTACTGTCAGGGGCATGGTGCAGGAGGAAAACTGTATGAGGAAGAGAGGTTGTACAGAGTACTACAACTCTTTACTTGTTTATTTTAGTGCCTCCAGAAAAAGAAAGAGAAAAGGAAAAGGAAAAGGAAAAGGAAAAGAAAAAGGAAAAGGAAAAGGAAAAGGAAAAGGAAAAGGAAAAGGAAAAGGAAAAGGAAAAGGAAAAGGAAAAGGAAAAGGAAAAGGAAGACCAAGCAGAGATCTTGTGAGGGAGACTATTCCAGTTTTCATGTGAGTTCAGAGATAATATTGCATTGAATGGTTAGTTACTTCTTTCTTTCAATGTCCAGCCAGTGGACATTGCCTGCTTCTCCTGAAAAGAACATTTCAGCTGCACACTACTAAAATTAGCTTCATGGCTGGTAATCTGAAAGTATTTACACCAGAGGAAAAGGCTGCAGATTGTACCTCTGCTCATTTCTATTAATGCTTAGTGTACAGTACTCTCAATGCCAGCCTTTCAGGAGCTGTAGAGAGTGTTTTACTTTAAGTACAACTCATGCAGCAGTCCTCAGGAAGATCAGGAAGATCTGTGTCATGCAGGGTCTGCTGCATTTCAGGTATTTTGGGATGGTTTTTCCTTAGAGCACAAGAACTTGCAGCCCTTGGGCAACATAAGCAATCTTCAGAGGATATCTTTAGAAGATACTTTTAACCACCCTAATCCTAACTCATGCCAGCCTCTCCTTCTGGCTTTCTCTGCCAGCTTGGCTGAACCTTAGGGATGCCCACGAGAGTCTCTGGCAGGGTGCATGGCCACCCACAGCAAATGTTGTGTGTGGGCTCCTTTGATCTGGATGGCAGGCTGACTTTGTGACAGAAGGAGCAAATGTCAGGCTGTCAGCTCTGACCAGAAATAAGCTGTCTGGGGAGTGGAGGACACAGCTGGGTCGAGAGGCTACCCTGCAGGTTTGGCATCTCTTGGAGCTCTGAGGTTCTCTCCCCAGCTCTGTAATGTAGTCTCTCTCAAGCTTCCCTAAGTGATCTCAAATGCTTTGTGAGGGAAAGGATCTAAGTAAAATTATTATAAAAGGTTGTTTCAACTTGTAAAGTCCCTGACAAAGGAAAAATAAGAGCAGCAAATAGAAGTCACACAAAATTTGGTCTGGAAAAGATCTTGTCTGCTTCAATGGATTTTGAATTAGCCCTTCAAAGCCCTTCAGAACTACATTTTCCCTTACTGCTTTCAGGATCATTCTCTGTCCCTTCACCTGAAGTGTTGTGACACCACCAATTCTGATGGATATCTCCCCATATGCATCTACCTGGTCCTCAAATAAGAGGTCACTTCCTATGGCTTAGCTGTGATGGAAATGGTAACAAACACTACAACCAGGCAGAGAGAAGAGTGGACAAGAAAAGAGAGGGACAAAATATTTTCCCATCTCTTCACTGACAAGATTGTCATTCTTCTAGCATCCTGAAATGGAGATAAAAACTTCCAAAAAAGAGTAATGCTGGGCTGAAGCAGACAAAAAGTATTACTGATCTTCTAATGAAAATCATTACTTATTGATTCAGATTTTCTTTGGATAAATGTAATTTTTAAAGTGTTGAAATGGCACAGTTTGACAGCTCTTGCTTTAAGATATCTATTTTCTTCAGTCTCAAAACAGGCTAATCTTTCTGGAAAAGACTCCATGGGAAAATGCCACTTGTTGCCTGCTCTGCAGTATACCACTTTACCCTGCCTCTTGAACTATGAGGACACACAAGATTATGCCAGCAGGCAGAAGTGACTAGCTGCTTGGTTTATTGACTTTCTTTGCCCCAGTTGGGCTGCTTATTTCAAATCACTTGTGGGTGTAATGAAAATAATGATCTCAGTAACTGATGGTTGCTGAGATTCTGCTCAGAGCCTTTGGGCACTATAGCAGCTTCAAATGTCATTATGTCTATAGTATGTCAGTAATTGAATATTTGTAGTCTGCCTAATTTTAAGCCTTTCTTGTATCTATCTCTGAAAAAAAATAATAAAATATGCAATAATATCTTAAAATGTCTCCTCTCCCCCAAGCAGGTGGCAAAGTCCTGACTTAATCCATCTTCACGAGATGTTTCAAGCATGCTGGGTTCAACAGAATCAGATGGGCAACCACAGAAATTGGTCTTTTTCAGGTTTGGATCACATTTTTAAAAAGCGTTTGTGTTAGTGACCATCCAAGAAAACTGCTTATGCTTGCAGCAGTTTCACTAGAGCATCACCAGAGGGTGGCAGGACACTTCGTTGATGCCACTGCTGCTGACTTGCAATGCTGTGTTTGTACAGACACCCATCCCAGCTCACCCTGCATTTGTTCTCTTGATCCACAAGAGAAGTTAGACTCCTGAAAGAGTAACACTATTTACTTTCTTTATCCTCTTGAAACACAGCACAGAAAATCTGCATTAGAAGAGTTTTTTGTTGTCTCTCCTGTATAACATTCCTCACTGCTCAGATTTAGTGGAAAGACTACTCACTCTTCTCATGCAATTGCAAGAGCAGTTACTCTTCTCTGACCTTCTACTTTCAAGAGCAAACACACTGAAATAGGACCTTGTCTTCTACACAATTCAGAGCTGTCTTTATGGAAAGCAGTTTCTAGAACGCTAGTTTCCAGAATGCACTTTGTACAGCTTTACATGCTTGCTGCTTAGTTGTACTTCCTTCTATATAGCAGACTTCTTTTCTTTCAGCATTGATGATCTTGGAAGGTTTCCCAGCTAGGACCAAAGTGGTTCTTTGTCAAGAAAGAAAGAAAGAAAGCGAGGAAAAGAGTAAGACATGTATGTCTCCCGGGAACTTCTGTGCATTTCAAACACTTCCCACTCATTGGCATGAAGATAGAGAACCACAATGTTCATAGGTGCACTGGCATGTGGTTATTTTTCAGTGCTGCCTTTGCCTGCTCACTTTGGGAGTGTCTAGGAGAAGGTCAGCTTCGGTGGAGACACTCAGCTCATCTAGCAGCTACTACACCAGGCTGTGTGAGGCTTGGCTGGACCAAGTCCTTTCCAGATAACCTTTTCTCCCTGGAGGAAAGAGGATATTTTCTGCACCTCGCCAAAAAAATGCTATGGGCCTTAGTTTATGTTCACCAACTGGATCATACAACCGTGACTTGAACAGTTTTGGTCAGTTCCCACTAGATGATGCTGTAGCCACTCCAGGGAAGAGAGGCTATTGCTGTTACAAGAGGGAAGTACATCCCTAATTTTAACTACAAGTTTAGCTGAAGCAGTCTTTCTGCTCATCCATTCACATCCAAACCCTATTTTTCATCTTATACCAAGAGCATTCTAAGCAAGGTATTTGCATAGATGACAAGATGATGTGCTGAAATAACCTCCTGCTCTACTTAACAGGATATTCACACCAGGTGAATCTTCCAGTGTCTGGAAGCCTGAAGTTCCAGCTCTCTTCTGTCTTCCTTCTTTCTTCTGCATGTGACATTATTTAGGGTATTTTAACATCGGAGTTTGGTGGTCTATTTCCAGAATATATTTGCATCAATCAAGCACGGCAGATGTCCAAAAATCCTGCCTCATTTAACTAGAAGCTGAAACAACTTTTCTGGTAAATCTATGATGTGGTAGCAATGGGGATCATAATTTTAGGAAAACAAACCTAAATTGTCATCTTTCATGTTGTAAGTGGTGGGGAAAAAATGAGAGGAAGGGAAGTTGTGTACATATTCTCTGTGAGTGACTTTTTTAACGACTGTCTCATTGAGAGTGACTTTTGCCAAATGCTGTTTACTTTTTGCTGTCAAATCTGTCTGAATTAATCACAAGCAACTTGATTGAAAAGTGAGACTTGTTCCCCTCTGCTTCCTAAGTGACACACAGACTAAGTGTGAGAAACAGCCTGCCAATGGCTCCATCAGGAATCCTGTGTCAGTACAACAGCTGAAAAACAGAATGGGTGCAGTTATATGGCTAAAGCTTGGAGAAGGCTTTGATCTACAAAATTCTTGTCTATGGAGCTATTCTTGCACTGCTGGAAAATTCAAAGCAAGAGTCTTATTCAGCCCAGACTGATCATATACAGCTTACAATTGAGAGAAATTAACTGGATAGTAGTAGATTTACTGGATAGCAGTAGATATGAATTTGAGAAGGCACATGAAACTAGTGGACTAGAAAATTATGAGGGAGTGGTACACCAGATTTAATTAATTGTGTTCATTTCCAGCATTACAAAATTTTTTGCAGGCTTTAATGCAATCTTCATGGAGTAGCTGGACTCTAGAAGAAGATGCCCTCAGTCTCTCATCCTTTGAACACATCCTTTTCTACAGTCAGCTGTTCAGTATGTATTGGTGGTATTTATTCTGCCCTTACAGATTAAATAAGGAATTCTTCTTACTTACACTTAAGTCACAAAAAATAAATTTACTCTGAAACACAGGCTGTGACTTTTGTTTCCTCTCTTCTTTTCTCAAGACATCCAAGTTAAATGTGTTTGCTTTGAAGTTAAGATACTTGATTTGTCCTTGGCTTTCCAGTTACTGGAAAATATGGAGTTAGATCCATATTTGACCAAGTTACATGGTCAGTGCTGTAGGTGTCAAGGTCTAGTTATAGCTATGAAGATTTTTGGGTGGCAATACTTGATGACATACAAATTATTTCCGAGCTTGACCAAAATATATGACTTTGGTGCTGCGTTTCACACAGTTGCAAAAAGTGAAGAACTCAAGTGAAAATGAACCATCTTCTTTGAGCTACCCTTTCCTGGATAAGCTGTTGACAAATGGGAAGCATAAATAGTATCTTGAAACCAAAGGGTAAGAGGAGAGAATTAGCATGTTAAGTGATCTCAGATGAATCCACATCAACAGTCAAAGCAGTGCTCAGGGAGTCCTTGTTCTCCTCTGCAGGAGACTAGGCAACTATCATCAGTTTTTTATGCCCTTGTGCACTTTTTACAGGGCAGAGGCCTGTATGAGGACGAATTACAGGAGACAAAAGCTTTGTGCCAACCTCTCTCCTCCACTTGATCCCCATAGGGAACACACTACTGTCACTATGGTCTTTCCTACCTGCCTAATACCTTTATTCAAGAGAAAAAAAAAAACAAAAAAAAAAAACCAACAAACTTCATAAGCCAGCATACAAATCCAGAAACATTGGAGATTGACTATATCATGGTCTTAGAAATCTAAAGGATTTTGAACAGCCATCCTCTTCCTTTGCACTGCTAATGCTTTGTCTAAAATATCCTTGTCAGTTTGACAGAAAGAGCTAATTCTATGCAAAGACACTTTATGATTTAACTGACACTAGAATGGTGAAAATCTGTTTGTTCTCTGTACCTCAGATTCTCTAAGACAAGTATTGTGGCTGTGATCCAGCCAAGCTTTTAGGATGAATCTACACTAACTATGTGCATCATCTTATCAGATGCAAGCAGTAGCAAAAATAAGAGCCATCATAACAGAAATGTTCACTGGATTGCATATATATGAATTTGTCTCTTTAATATGGATGCTGAATATCCTCTTTGCATGTGCTTTTCATTGGTCCTTACTTGAACAGAAAGCTTCTTTAAGAATTTTTTTTTAATCAAGCAAGTGGGAGCAAAGGGAAACAGATTAAGAAATGGTCCCAAAAACAAGTAGAATGACAATTTTAAATTACCATGAACTTGAAAAGTCTGTACAAATCTTTCATATGTTTGCAGAGTGAGACTTGTTCTGCATTATATTTGGAATCTGGGTGGGGTTCCTCCACTTTCATTTCCAAACCTCTTCTGTCTGGACAGGCCTCTCAGGCTATCCCATCCCTGGGTGGTATCACTAGGTCAGTCTGCTGTTCCAAGGCTCTGACCTATCAATTGTTATGTTTAAACAACACCCCTGGGAGTGAGCTTTCCCTCCCTGTCTGTCTTTAGGATGGGTGGGAAACAGACTTTCAGCTCTCTGAGCTGAATGCATTGTGCTCTGTTCTTCCTGACTTTGTCCAGGTTAGCAGCATGCATAAACACACTCAACAACTCAGCTTCTCTGGTGACAAGCTAGATATGGCTTACAACAGAACATGTCCTACTGCACTAGGAAGTGGCATATTTCATGATAAACTGTAAGGCTGCTCTATCACATTTCTTTTACTTTAAGGCACCTGAATGAAACAAGACTTTCCATCCTGGCACTGTTGAACAGCCAGTGCTAAAAGTATTGACCTGCTTACAACAGGGAAACATTTCAGTTATGTAAACAGCAGAGAAGTATTTTTTTTTTCCTGCATTCCTAGAGTAAGCTGGCTTTAGCTGAGTCCATAACTTCTGTGTGTGCTGTTCCCTTTGCTGCCTCCACACACACAAATAGATTTTTTTTTAACCACAGCCTGCTAAGTAACCCTTCTTAAGTAAGGGATTTCAATCTGTTCTTGTAAAAACGAGCAAAAGATTTTTAAAAGAAATTGAGTGACCAGCTCTAAAATGCATTCCCAAAATAAGGAAAAACTGCTATGAGGCCAAATGCTGTTCTGAGCAGCAATTGTTTCCAACAACAGTTGCTAATGACAGTTGAAGAAAACTTCACAACAGGACAAGAACTCTTTTTTTTCCTCCTGCTCTTCTTCTTCTTCAAGTACTGACTACAATAAAGATTAATAGCCATACATAATTCTCTTCCTTGAACCTATTCAACCTGTTTTAACCTGTTAATGTCACTGTCCTCTGCAAGATTCCATCCTACTAATTTTCAGTCCAGCTTCTGTAGTGCGTGTAGTGGAGAAGAGGTCAAAAGAGGAAGGAAAGAACATATTTTTGCTGGTTTAAGTTGGCTGCTTCTCATTTCAAGACCGTTGCTTCTAACCCTTGAATTACTAGCAGTAATAATTCTCAATCCTCTATGCTTTCACTTTTTATAGTTACATTCTCAATCATCGTGTTCCTAGAAGCAAGAGTTATTTCACATCTAGATGTTTTTTCTCTTCTTTTGTTTGCTTTGAGATGAGGCAAGAAAATAGGCATGTAATGTTATTGATCTGGCTACATGATCAGTTCACAGAGGACTGCAACACTTTCTATTCTGTTTTTCTCTCTGTAGCTATAAGAGAAAGCTGCATTTTTTATTTTTCTCACAACATATACAGGGGCTTGAAATCCATGGAGTGCAAGAATACTGTCACAGCAATGCACAGTGATTTTCCTTCATTTGGATTGGACCTCCACCGTGACCACAGCAGAAGACAGGCAGAAATTATGCTTGAAGTAAAAACACAAATCTGAGATTCTTCTTGTGCAGCTTGAGCTCAGTTCTTCACTCATTTATTCAGGAATGTTGTCGGCAATGTATGTTGCAATAAATCCAATCCTACATTCATCCTACTAAATTGAATTCACCCTATCAACAAAAAAGTTATAAATTTTCTGGTTCATTGTCTTTTCAAATTCAGCTTGTACAAGTAACTATTGGTCTTCTACACATGGAGTGCAATTGCCTCACCTTGTCTTGACTCCTTCAGATGTATTTCAAGCAGAAGACAGAGCAGAACAGACAGATTAACTTTACCTGTTTGATAACTACTATCCACAGAGTCCTCAAAGTAAGGCTTCTCTGGAATGTCAGAGATAACGTAAGCCCCACATAACTAAACAAACAGCTCAGAACAATAAAGTGATCCATGCAATTTCCTGTATTGTCTCTCTGGAGTCCATGGGCTCATGAGGCTCCCAAGTGAGCAGGAAAAAGACAACCAGCTCAGCCAAAAAGAGAGGTACCACCGTAAAACAAAGTCTGCAAGAGCTATGTCAGCTGCAGTGGGTGTTATTTCACCCTTTCAAACTGCAATCAAAATTGAGATTACCAGAAAAAAGTAACAGCTTGGGAAGTTTAAAGGATGTGTGTGTCAGTTTTTGCTCAGAAGCAGCAGTTCTACTTTGACGCCAGCATTAGCATTTGTAAGTGTGGAAAACACATTATGAAAACATAATTTTCAGGTTGACACCAGAGTTTCATTTCACGACATATGGAAATGGGAACCATGGTCTCAAGTGATGAAGACTGCCCTCTTTCTACTGAATCCAGGGAGAGATAGATGTGTTGGTGGATGCATTGTTTTGCAAGACGTAGTTTAATTGAGTAGCATGTAATATTATGTATGCACCTGTTTGCATTAATTGTTGAAAAGTTCATGGATTTGTGGGATTAGATGTTTTCTCCCTATGTATTTTTATTCAGATTTTCTTTTTTTAAATTACTTGGAAAATTTTTTTAAAAATTGTCTCTTTTCCAGTTTGAAGATGAAGTCAGCTGCTTTTTTAAGTAAGTAGCAAATGTTTACTTACCATCCTGTGTTTGGCATTTGGGTGTAAGACAATAAAGCTGATGTTCAGCTTCAGCTGACTTTAAAGGACTTTGTATATCATCCACAAAATGTTACATCTTCACTAGAAATAAGCTATAAATAAAATCGGAAGAACAGCATGAAGCCAACAGACATGCAAGCCCCTGTTTCTATCAACAGATACCCTTCTTAAATGTTTGTAAACTACTATGGATAGTTGTTGGTCCAGTTAAAGAATCCAGCCATATTTGTATGGAGTAGCTCGCCCTCTGACAGGCACAGACTTAATTTAGATTAATTCAGTGTGTGCAAGTCTAATTTTGTCAGCACTTTTTATTTATTATAACTCCTTCCTCACTCAGAGCAAGCAGCTTTGTCCAAACAGCCAAGACATTATGTTGTTTTCCAGCCCCTAACAACTTTTGCAATCTGAATATATCCCTAAAACTTTTCAAATGGCCTTAAATATATGACTAAGGTAGCAGCCAGATATTACATGTTTCCTGTGGCTCTCTGAAAAAAATAGTGATCTAGACAAAATAGAAACTTTAAAACATTTGGAAGGCAAAAACAACAGTTTGCCAGAGGATGGCTGTTTCACAACAGCTCTCAAGTTTTCAAAACTTATTTTCAATGCTTTCTAAAGGAAAAACAAAGCTCTTTCAATGCTTTTAGGAGGCAGAATCATTACAAAATGGATGTCCCCTGACACAGAAGTCCTGGGTATGCACACTCCACCTCTCAGCAGCAAAAGTGTCATGTTTGACTTGAGAATCCTCTCAAACTATATGAGAGACAAAATCATGTTTGGTAAATGAGGACATTTTGAAAGCCTTTGGGCATATCTAGTGGGTCTATGAACTCTAAACAAAGTGTCACCTTGCAAATCTAGCAGACCATAGAAGCCCTGGCTCAAAGGCAAAGGAGACAATAGAAGTACTCTGTATAACCTTTCTAGGATATTAGGATTTTCTTCTTGTTTGGTTGGGGTTTTTGTTGGTTTGGTTTTTTGGGGTTTTTTTTGGTTGGTTTTTTGTTTGTTTGTTTGTTTGTTGTTGTTTGGGGTTTTTTGTAGGGGGAAAGAAGTTGTGTTTTTAAATATATTTTAGTCCTTTCTTAGTCCTACATTTATTGTCTGAATATAATTCTACATGTTTCTCTTGAAAATAAATTTTAAAAAAAGCACAAACAAACAATCTTACAATCCTGCAATGTGGAGAGCATGTAAAAAAAATCACTTCACTAGAGCAAAGCCATAAGCTTTCCAGAAGGACCCATGTAACTCATGCTGGTTTTATTTGTCCTCACAGTGCATAGGAATACAGTCTGTATGTTCTATATGTTCACGCATAGGATGCCAGAACATTTGCCAGTGAACTTAGCATCCTGCCATTTAACCTTCAGCCACAACTATGCAGACTATTTAACAAGGCAGGCCAAGGAAGTTAAAGTTTTTAAGCATACTTGTGTAGTGATCTTAGAATTTTAATGTGTAAGTGGTCAAAACTTTTTATATTCAAAGCCCAGAAAAATAAATTATCTTTCCCATTTTGTTTCATGTGACTGTTAAAGATTGTTTTATGAAACAATAATCAATGTGACTTTCCAAGGTCATGTGCATGTTAGTGACAGAATTCAAATACAAAATGTCAATGCACTCTTAATTAGGTCAAGATGTCTGTGCAAAATTCCTTCTGTCCAAAGCATCTTCTTATTCCATGTACAGGATAATTAAAATAAATTATGCCCATGAGAAAAGCCATGCTCTAACATCAAAATCCCATTTATCTAGATAAGTTTCAAATCCTTCCTTGTTTTGTTCTGATAAAGTTCATCTGTCTTTATTTGCAATTGATCTGGCTTTGCTTAAGCTTAGTGCAGTGGGTTGCTGGAGGAATTTTTGCCTCTTTAGCTCCCATGATTAGGTTTAGATCATTGAAAATAGGAGTTCTTAGCCCCTTCTGCTCCCTTTCCAGCTCCCCTCATGCTCTTTATCTTAGCCTTTGTTAGTGACCTTTAAGGTCTTCCTTCTTGGCTATCCTCAAGATGCAACAATCCAGAGTCATCAACCTTCATTCTGAGGTCATAAGGTCAGGCAATGGTTTAGATTTTAGAGAAACACCACCCTTTGGTCGTAGGTATAAGAGTGGACAGTACATTTCACTGCATCCATACGCTGGGGAGAAGGCTTGAGACAGGCAGTCATGACAAAGACACAGGAAGAGGATGAAATGCTCTAATATTTATTTTTCTAATAGATACTTCATTTACTGTTCTTCCTTTTCAGTATTTACATTAGACAGTACCTCCAGTTCCATTGCATTCTATGGCATAGTTCACTAGTAGCAATCATACTTACCCATAGATGGTATAGTCAACACCAAAAAGGATGGCTGACCCTAGCCTTTAAAATGGGGAAAGCACCCTCCCTTCTTTCCTATCAGCTGGACTAAGAAAATTAGCCACCCCATAGAAAGGGTAACTGCTTCCTTTACCCCACAGAGATTCCCAAGAATTCATCATCCTTCTACTCTGGATTTTTCTAAGGTGTTCCCTAGGGGGAGGGAGGATGCCCCTGAGTTTTGACTCTGCAGAAAGATGTATCCTTACAGTAAACTCTTAAATGTGCTTGCAGGAGAAAGCAGCAAGAGTAAACAATGAAAGGGAAAGGGTGAAACAAGGAGAAAAAAAGTTCTTCCTTCTATTTAATGGAGAGGGGAAAACTAATGCTCAACTGTCTACATTCGTCATTTTTAAAGGTTCTTGCTTGCTGGTTTGTAACATATGCAACTAATTATAAAGTAACAAAATCTAGTAAAAAAATTAACAGGTTTTTCAAAGCTCACACTAGTCTTTCACGGAAATAAACATTTCTGCATTCTTGTAGCCTTTCATTAAGGACAAAAAGCAGTTTCCATTGTTGTCTCAATTCTAGTTCTGCAAACTTTACTTTGGGAGTTGAAATTTTGTACTCCTTTTTGAAATGCAGCTATTTAATTACTTCAGAGAGAATTTTAGCTGTCACTGGATTTGGTTTGTATTTCAAAGAGTTTTATCATGCATGTCTTTCCTAACCAGAGTTACATACATGAACTGAAGCATTTAAATGCATGTATGCATATTAATTTTTATTACTTTTGGTAAGCCTGCTGGCAACTCCTGCAACTGTGAAGTTGACATTGCATGGGACAAAAACAGAAGACATAAGAAAAATTGAGAATTTTGTTGTTCACAAATCGTGGGAGTGTAAGAAACATTTTCAGTATCATAACTATTTTTTTAAGGGTACCACAGTAGTAAAATTTAGGGTTTGATTTCATACAGCATTAGGCTTCCTCCTCCCTCTTGTCTATACAGATTTTTAAGGGTTCAACAAATAAAAGGAATGTTAAAACAAAGCATATGGATGTACATCATGGATTTTTTTAACATTAAAACTTTCCCAGCCTGTAATAAACAATACAGATTTGTGATACACTGTACTTCTTTTTCTCACATTTTTAAAAAGTAGAGTAATATTACACTCCTAATCCATTATTTTTGCAAGTGGAACATGAAAATCTAAAAAATTCCTGGTCATGGAAACTGAACAATTCTTAGAAGGAACAAGATACTTTGACTTTCTATAGTTCTTGAAGAGCTTATCAATCAAATGAGAAGAAATCTCTGTGCGGGGGAAAAAGGACCCTTTTTTCAGTGGTTGTGGTAAAAGGGCTGGAAATACATCTAGAAACCACACTGCAGTTTCTTCATTCCTCTAAGTAAGTAAGATTTGTTCCACTTTTTTTATCCAAAGCACCATGTCTACCTGAAAATTAAAATCCTCATCAACAGCGATAAGAGAGAAGAAAAGCAAGCTTCTGCTAGCATGGGTCTAGCACATAGAA
>VWYO01013497.1:3311-20862 GCA_013400275.1 Rhadina sibilatrix
TGTAAGGCAAATCTGTAATAATCAAGGATGCTGTCCCTCAAGGTGTTTCTAAGGTGACTGTCACATCCTGAATTTCATCAAGGATGTAGTGGTCTCTTCCAGCATATGACAACACAGACTCTGTCCTCACAGAACCATTTAGTTTGGAAAAGCCCTCTAAGACCATCAGCTCCAACTGTTTTCCCAGCACTGCCAAGGCCACCACTATCCCATGTCCCCAAGTGCCACATCCACATGTCTGTTAAATCCCTACAGGGATGGGGTCTCCACCACTACCCTGGGCATCCTTTGCCAGTGCTTAACAACCATTGCGATGAAGAAATTTTTCCTGAACTTCCCCTAGCAGAACCTGAAGCTACTCCCTCTTGACCTGTCATGGTACAGCCCAACCTCCTTGCTCATGGAGATTCCCTTCCTAGGGTAGTTTTCAGTTCAGCTGTCCATCTAAGGAACTTTTTCTGCCTAGCTTTTCTCTTAACAACCTTTAGATCTTTCTCTGCAATCTCTAGTGTGACACATCAGTGCATGCCCCTCTTTTCTACCCTCTGGGCAGGTCTCAGCATCCCCCTACCCTCTCCCAGTGCCAAGCTCAGGGTTACAGGACCTCCATTCCCTTGGTGTGAGAGAGGACGTCTACTGACACTAAACCCTGATGGCATTGATCTCTCTATCCACAGCTTACAAAAACAGTTTGGGAGCAGCAGTAGCAACAACTCAAAGGAGCTTTTATTGTCTTGAGGCTTTCCCAGAGTTGAAGCACCTTCATGATCAGTGCCAGTTTGCTCCCACTGGAAGCTGTGATAGAAACCCCAGCATAACTCAGAGAAGGATTGAGCTCTGAACCCTATTAAATCCACAGCTCTCCATCACAGCATTTCAAAATCACCCAGTGCCAACCCCAGATGGAAAATACAGGTGATTTAAGTCAATATCACCCCCAAGGAATATAAGTCACTCAAATAATTCTAGAAAAAGTGTACCCTAACTATATCAGCATGTCCACTTAAAATATAGGAAAGACAGAGAAGGCAGAGAAGACCAGTAATTTGCCTCAATACACATTTCAAACCATGGAATAATAACAATTTATTCCCAGTTTCCTCTTCAGAACACTATTTGCCTCCAT
The DNA here is from genome assembly GCA_013400275.1 of Rhadina sibilatrix. NCBI lineage: Eukaryota > Metazoa > Chordata > Aves > Passeriformes > Phylloscopidae > Rhadina > Rhadina sibilatrix. Next base: position 4,438 of record VWYO01013497.1, read on the forward strand.
CTCTATCAAAATATTAATCCTAAAACTACTTTATAGATGTTGGTTGCAGCTAATAAAAGCAGCACTTTCCAGATTTCCCCAAAATGTAATTTTTCTTACTGCTTAGACAATTAACAGAAATGTTCTCCTATGCCAAGGAAAGTTAAATACAAGAGAACATACAGAACACAAATCGCACTCCCCAGGATCTGATCCTTTTCCATATAAGACTCTTTCCTGTTAAGTTAGAGCCTTCAGGGGTAAAAAGAATGACTATTTCACATTTACCTTGTTTAAAGGGTTTCTTGCATCCCCAAACACTGCTTATCATCTCTTTAAAAAGCATATCCAGCTCTTCAAAATCGACTCAGTCCTGGTATCGATGCAATTATTCTTCAGCTTCATGTTCACCCATTCAGGACACCTAGAGGATCACTCATAACTTCAGAATGAAGGCATTTTCAGGGAAATAACCTTATTTGGGACAGTGTCTGCTTTAAATTATGTTGCTTGTCTTCCTCTCCACTCCTCCCCGGGCTCTTGCTGGGTCCTAGTCACCACTGTGCTCTGGACAGAGTCAGCTACTGTGCAACATCCTGAAGCCTTTCCTTGGAGCAGGCATTGAGAAACAGGGGGATTTTTTCCAGAGGAACTGTCAGGATTGGGTTGTGGGTTTTCTCAGGAGAATAAGTAACTTATTGATGATACCATTGTTTGGCTGTGTGCGTGGGTCATGACAGTGTGTTTATTTTGGGGTTTTGTGTCTGCAAGTTACATTCCTGCAGGGTTGTAGCCTCCTGCACCTAAATCTCTCTCTGTATCTTTAGGGAAACAGTGCTTGAGGATTAAATGTTTAAAGTTCATGGCTGATAAATATAAACTCCAGAAGCTGGAAACCTGTTCTGGAAGAAATAACTTTTTTTTTTTTTTTTAGCCATCCTACTAATCAGTGTGACTGCAGTCTGCTGGCAGGACGAGGGTACATTGTTGGCTACAACACCCTTGATGGATTTTCATGGCATGAGGCAGAAATTAGGGATAAAGGCCTCCATAAAGGCATTTTCAGATGAGCTGCTGAAATTTTGTCTGTAAGTGCATCATGCTGAATATACTGCATCTGCTGGGAAGAATTCCCACTGCAAAGGGGTCTGTCATACAGATGACTTCAAATTGCCCAAGTTCAACTTTTTATTTATTATTTTGTGCTGCCCTCTAGAGCTGGAGCAGCTGGTTTCCTCATTTCCTTTTGTTAATTAAGTCCTGCTTGAGGAAAACCCACCTCTACATAGATTTCCCTGCTCTTTTCTCCCAGAGACACAAGCCTGAACTGCCACAACAATTTTCCCACAGCTGAAATAAAATGCCAAAGAACTGGGCTCTTAGTTTGCTTGGTAATGCACCTTGAAATGAGAGGTATAAATCACAGAACTATAGAATCTCAGAATGGTTTGAATTGGAAAGGACCTTAAAGTTCATCTAGTTCCAGCCCACCCCCACCATGGGCAGAGAAAACTTTCACTGGACCAGGTTGCTTGTCTAGCTATAAAAATACANTCATCTAGTTCCAGCCCGCCCCCACCATGGGCAGAGAAAACTTTCACTGGACCAGGTTGCTTGTCTAGCTATAAAAATACAAGGTGACAGGGGAGGGCATGATTAGGTGTTATGGATAGAAAAATACACATTAAGCTCTCAGGAGAATTGTCCCCCAGTGAGATCACAACCTCAGACAAGTTTCCCTTGACTGGGCTCTTGTTACGTTAGTTTTGACCACCTTCCCCCAAGCACATCACGTCTTGAGCTTCACTTTGCAGTGCTGTTTTTCATTTCATCCCTTTGGCACACTCCCTGGAGTCAAGCTCTCCATCTGCAATCCCCTTGGGGTAAAAGCAGGAAAGTCATGTTGAAACTGGAGACCACTGTGATATCCAGAGATTTAAATGCCTTTTGGATGCTTTGAGTTTAGAGTTTGCCTTGTCAGCAGTGTGCAATAGCATTTGAAAAGCACAGACACCTTTGCAAAGCAAACCTCAAATCAAGCTGTTTTATTGGGTAACCAGGTAGCTGTGCCAGCTGAACTGTAAAAAGAGCCTGGACAGAAACAAATGCCAAAGCAGGAGGAGGGAAGGACATGCACTGATTCTACTGCTCAGGGCTCTGTTTCAATAAAACCACGTTCCCTATGACACCAGCTGCAGTGGGAAAGATCAGCACTGTCCTTGCCATCTTTGTCCTTTCCTAAAGGGGATCTGGCAGCAAACAGTTTCAAAGACTCCAAAGTATTTGGCTGATTTCCCAAATTTTCAATATTTTTCACTTTGGGCTACCCAGCAGTTTGCACCTTAAAATGGTGTTGAAACCTTAGCATGGTATGGGCTTGCTAAGACACATCTTCAGGGTAAGTGGCACCTGCATCATTCAGAGACCAGGTCTCTGATAGAATCAGAGAATGGTCCAATTTGAAAGGGACCTGGAAGATAATCTGACCCTCCTGCCATAGGCAGGGACACCTTCCACTAGACCTGGTTGCTCAATGCCCCAGCCATCCTCATCTCCATCACACAGATTAGAGAATCAAGCTTTTTTGCCCACAAAACAGCAAGGGCTGTATCGTTCCAGCAATGCCAAAGGGTTTGCACCCGCAACTCTGTGAAATCCTGATTTTCCAGTGATGTCTCAGCAGTTACTTCCTACTCAGTTTCTGTTGATGTCAGCTGAATTTCATCCTCTGTCACCTTAAGTGAGGGACACCTTATCAGACCTCTCCTCTCCTCCAAACCCTTTCCCCAGCATGGCCCAGAATAAGAAGGAAAAGCAAATCCTAGCTGCTGGCTCTTACTAGTCAGTCCATAAACTGCTGCAAGTTCCCAAGGGTTTCAGAGGAACAAGAAAATGTCTTGCTGATTTCATGTCTTGAGTCTCCAGACCTTTTGGAATCTGTCCATCATTAATGCTGCTGCTTTCTAAGGCACTACTTTTGTTCAAGTCCTGCGTCAAGTTCAATGAATCAAACTCTCTAGAGAAGTAAATAAAACAAGTTCCTGCCTTAGACAGTGGATCTGAACTGTAAACGCAGGAGTGGAATAAGTCTTGCTCCCTTTTGGCTGGAAGGGGACCTGGAGACATTAATATTGACTCTATTAAAAAGAATAGCCAATGCCATCCTGAGCCACAGACTTTGAGAAGAAGGCACAGCTCCAGCTCCTGACACTCTACACCTCCAGAAGCTGATTCACCTGCAATCTGCACTGTGCTTGGCATCTCACAGTCAGATGCAGCCCCTAGTCTTTCTGGTGTCAAGTCCACAGATGAAAATAGAGACTCCTCCATCTCTTGTAAACCCAACAAGGCTTTTCTTCTGTCTTTTGAAGCTGCTGCCTTCCTTCTCTTTCTGTCCTCTCCTTATGTACATCTTTATCAGATGTTCCCTACCAAAAACTAACATTTCCAATTATTGAAGTTTTAGCCAGGTTCCCTATTTTATTCACCCTTTTTCCTCCTACTTTCTCCAGGAAAGAAAGCGTAGATGAACAAGAATGAAACTCACAAGCCTGGAGAATTTGTGAGTGAGGGGATGGGCAAAGGGACAGAGGGAGATGGGAAAATGAAAACTCTTACGTCAGCAAAAAGTGACATGTACTGGCATTTGCAGATTAAACTCTCTAAGCATGAAATACTCTCCCTGGAGAAAAAAAAAAATCAGATTCAGGAACCAAGCCATAATATTTTCTTACCAGTTTATAAAATACACTTCTAATTCAGCAATATTATTTTTTATAGACAGTGGGGTCAGTATCTGTGAAAATGTGTACTCATTTTATGAGATCCAGTAGGAAACAAAATGAGGTGAGGAAAATTATTTCTGATAGATTTGATTTACATAATACTGATATCTATCCTTTAATCCACCCATTAATTGTATTAGTAAAAGGCCAAGCACTGATACAGTCACTAAGATGTAACCATCTGCTTAAAAAGATATGACAGGTTGTAAATTTTTGTTCTTAAAAACTAGAGGATTTTATCATTTTAGAGTAATATGGTGATTTTAAAGTATAAATTAATACAACTTAGTAAAAAACTCCCAAATTCTCACTGTTGCGCAAAGTCAAATTATTGCTTCTATTTAAGGGAAGGGTATTTGTCCTTCAGGAAAATGCTTTTATCCAAATTACAACTGGGTTTAGCCTTAGAAAATTTACTGTGATTTTCATATAAACTATGATTTTCTAAAACTTTACTACTTCCAAATATTGCCTAAACATTGATTCTCATGATAATAGTCCATATGCAGCAAAGGTGTCTTAGTAAATCGTCATCCACCCAAGGTGACATTCAAGATGTCAGGATCTTAAGAGCAGCAAAATAACCCTGCCATCTCACACCTCGTGCTCCAAAAGGGACAGGTCAATGACAGCACTGACAGGAAGAAGAGCAGACAAGCCAAACATAATTTTGCCTATTTTACCCAGAGACTGTGTGATTTTCCCAAGGCTATATTAGGATTCAGTGTCAGAAAGCTGGGTGAGTGGCATTTAATTAGTGTACAATGCTGATCTCTGCAGCACTCTTAGTTCAGGAGGCTATAATGCAGTAATACCATAAATAGACTAAAGTCCTGTGAAGAAAGAAAAAATAAAACAGTCATCTCCCCATTCTCTATTCCTGCAAACACGGAGAATAATAACAAATACGATGTATGACAACTGTACTGTTATAAACTAACTGGTGTCTCCTTAATATAAATTATCTAACTCACACAGTGCAAGTCTCTGATGGATTAAATATACAACTGGGTGGATAAAGCCATCTACACAGCGTGTTTAGCCAGTTCCTCAGCCTATTCATAAACACAGAACATTTTATTTATACAGTACCTTCCTCATCTGTGTTAGTTTTAAAGGCTGCAGCTCAAAGTCACCAGAGCTCTCATCTCTCCCACAGTTTAAAGTGCAACTTTCCAGCAGGCTCCCGGGTTCACACACATCTCCACATACCTGCTCTGTGGCTGGAGGAGGAGGAGGTTTCGTCTCTGCTTGCAGTCTTTTTTCCCCCAACTCTCCCAGCAGCCTTTCCAGTGCAAGCCGAGGAAGAGTTTCCTTGGGGAAGTCGTACCTCTGTTGCATGCCAGCTGACTAAAACTCTGCGAGCGCTGAGAGAAGTTTGAAGTCACAGGGAAAAAAAAACACTCCCCATAGACTAGTCCTTGAATTCATTCCTTTGCAGTCATAAGCTCTTATATATTCCCAGGCTCCCCAGAGCACATGAATACATACCTCCATAATACTTTTAAAATATGTGTGTCCTCTGCTCTTCTCTTTATTTTCCGTTTTGTTCATTCAGCCTTGACTTATTTCCTGCAGTTTCTCAGCTGGTAATTATGCTCCTTTCATATTGACACATGAAACAGTCTGTGAATACCACAAAAAGTCCTCTCCACAGGCTTTGGGGACATGTGCTTGTCTCTGAAGTCATCCATGCCTGTCCCACAGCTGTCAGCCTGGAGATTCTCAGTGGTTGGGGTAAATCAGGGGCACTGAGCTGGCTGCAAACCTTACATTTCAATTCCATGCAGGATGGGGTTTGTAGGAAAAGGAGGTATGCAGGAGTAGGGCAAATACATCATGTTTGGTGTCCCAGCAGGTCATTTGTGTCTTCCTGGCACAGCAGTGGAATGGCCAAACACAGCCTTGGGGGAAAGGATAAATTCAATTTAATGCTTGAATGGATAATAACATAAATACCTTCTAAGAAGGGCTGTGGGATGAATTTTGCTTTCTTTACTTATGGTGTGAAGCTCCCTTTTATTTCAGATGCAATGCTTTTGTGTAAGTTGGTGGGGGACATGAACATTGTCTGTGTTGTCTTTATCTGCTTACACATGCCCTGATAACTGGGCAGGTGTTCACTGGCTCTGCATGTTCGTTTGCAGCACTGTAAACCTCTGACAGGGTTTTGCCAGCTCTTCAGTGGATGTCTTAGAACCAAATTGAGTCTCGGCTTCACCAGCAAGGCTAAGACCTCCCCTGGACCACCCAGCTGGTGCCTCCCACAGACACCAGGGATCAAAGAAAACATCCCAGCAACCACTGCAAACCTCCCACCTTCTCCCCTACATGTACGGGGGACATCTCAACTGAGAAATCTCCCTCAGAGGAGAGGTTTTCCTTCAGCATCATGTGTTTTATCCCCTTTTCACTTAGATATGCAACAATGGCCAAGAATTTTCACCAAAAAAAAGTGAGGTACGGGCTCCCTTCTCCCAAACAGCATCAATTCTGTCCCACTCTCCCGGATCTGCTTATTAAAATCAGCTGAAAGCTATGTCCTTTTATACGATGTGTCAAACAGCTTTGTGAATTCTGCTAAACATTTACAGGCTCCAGCTTTTGCTTCTCTGCAACAGGTTCATTCTCTGTAGCACACCAGCTCCTCTGAGTCAGAGTTACTTCAGAACTGCACCACACTGGGAGATTCAAGATGAAGACATCTACAGATATGAAAAGGTGGCTTGTTAAATACCTCAGTAAATACACTTTGCTCATATTGTTGCAATAAGATTGCAATAAGACTAATCAATTTAATAGCAACATGTTCATAATGGTAACAAAGGAAACAATAATGGTTTTATTACTGCCTCAGCTATCGTCTATGTACAGGTGTAGCTGTATATGCATTGCTGTTGTTGTTGTTACTATTGTTATTATGGGCCAAAACTTATCTCATAGCCCACAGTAGCTTATTTGGACAGATTGACAAAGGGAGTTCACCAAGGACAAGCGTATATTGTATCCCCTCCTGTCACTACAGCAGGACAACCTGATGGCCAACTTCATGTCACAATAGCCAAGCCTGGAGGATCACTGTGGACCTACTGCTTCTCCATCCAGTTGTATTTCCCATTTGGTGCATGGCTACCTGATAGGAAAACAGTCCTTCACAGAAAGCATAAGGAAGTCTCCCAACAAGAAATTTCAGATTACATGGAAGCAGCAGGAATAACTTACACAGATCCTGCTGCTGTAAGACTCCTTCTCTGGTGTGTGGGCAGCAGAAACTTGGGTCAGCCTGTGGTTTATTCCCAGTGACACCTAAGTGCAGATGGCTTTTCCAGTTACATCTCTCCCACTAAAGATATCTCTCCCTCTAAAGATACCTCTCTCAGGGAGTGGTCCCCAGCCTGATCCACACAAACCTCACCCTTCTCTAGGGGAAGTCAGACATGTCCAGGTGTGTAACACTCAATTATCTACCCCTGCATGGTGACCCCACTACTCTGAGATTGTTGTTTCACTTTCTTTTAGAACACCCTGAATAAGGTAGGGACAGTGTGCAAAGTTGCTCTAGAACAGTGTAGGAGGAATGTTCAGAGCAGAAGCAGCCAACCTGATCCAGGCCCTGAAGAAAACATACGGATTATACCCATCTTGGAAGGAACAATTGGTTTGGTGGGGAAGGGTGCCCATGAGAGAGCTAACCCTCAGTGTGGTTGATGGGAGGAGCCAGGTTATCTGACAGCATTGAGGTACCCATGCATACCCCATGAAAGAACCTGAGGACTCTAGGAGGGACACCACACCCTGCAGATGTGTAGGATCTTGCCTCTAAAACTGCTTGAAAGCACCAGTCCATAATTTCTGCTATTACCTGCCATGCACAAATTCTACATTCTCCTGTACTAGGGGAGCAGCATGTGGCAATTGGCAAACGCCACTTCAAAACAAAAAGTCTACAGGTCAGTGTTGGTCACACAAAGTCAATCTTCACCATTTCCTCCCTTCAAATTTCAGAGGATTCCCACTCTTCCATGGTAGAGGTGAACAGGCTGGGTTGGTGGGGCTGGCATGAAGACAAGCAGAAGTGCATAAACCGAAAGCAAAATTTCTAGCTGCTGAGATGCTCTAAGATATCACCACCACTATAAGTATTGTTATCTTGAACTGATGTTAGCCCAGTTGCTTTCTAGAAATTACATTAAAAAGAAAAAAATAGAAGAAAAATAGGACAAAAGAAAGAAGACAAGAAGAACTGGCAGTTTTTAATCACTTGCAAAAGGTTAGCGGCTGACCATGGGCTCACCTCACACTTAAAATAGGTTCTATCATGTCAACAGGATACCCAACTCTACTTATAAATTATATTTCCCAAGACTAAACAAAGTTTAATATTTATGCTCCATTTCCTCCTGCTCCAATTATAGCTTGCTCTTTAAAAAAACAAACATGAGGAACAAGAGGTCCAAGAGCTTTGCTCTGGCTCCATATTCTATTCCTGATGGTGTTGAGGGAAGTTTGATGCTGGGAATATGATGATTATATTGCTGGGATTTTGGTTTGTCTTGGTGCTGATGCTGGTGGTGAGCAGAACAGGGAAGTTGTCCTGGTTAGCTATGATTCCTGTCCCATATCAGTATCATCATATAGTGCCTACAGCTCTCAAGTACCATGTCTTCAGTTGAACTCAAAAAAGAAGCTGCTCTTGACATCTCCCTGGACTAGGCTTATCTCCCCTGTCGTCCCAGCCATAATCTTCCGCAGGTCCACCTCACCTCAGGCCATGAAGACATTTGCCTTGCAAGATGCAGACAGCTCTATGTACAACTGCAAGAGACATACCTTGGCTAGCTCCAAATCAGCTACCAGTAACCCAAGTAGCTGTGAAATTCATCCCAAAAGCAGGGTAAAAGATGCATGTCCAGTTCTCCTGGGACACTTCACACTCACCCAGCCACATATGACCAGCTATGAAGCAGTCAGCTGCACCCATGTTATGAATCAGTGATTTGAAGGATGAGCACAGTCCAGGGCATAGTCCTGGCTCATCTTGTCACTCTTATGTGACAGAATCCCTAGGCACTGCTTGATGCCCTGGGCAATGACAAAAAATTGAGTGAGAATGCAAAGATCACAGTGCTCAAGACATTTGTGGAGTGCTTTGGAATGTTGTAGGACACTTGGAGTGGCAGATATTGTGGAAACTTCTGGTGTAAGTAGGTATTACTGCCAGATAAAGATGAGGTGGCTTTGGTGATAAGGGTCTTCTGCAGACTGAGAGACTACAGAAGATAATACAAATAAGTTGTGATGGAAACATCTCCCCAGATGTGGGGTTTGTTGAGGCATGCAGCAGTGAGGCAGTAAGGGAAAAGGGAGAGGAAAAACGTGGGCAAAACTTCCAGACGAGTACACGCATATCACAGGAGTTTCAGAGTCTCATAATTTTTGGAGGGTTGAAATGGGGCAAATGGAATTGGCATGTGAATTGTGAAGGGCCAAAACTATCTCAGGGTCCTCTGGTTTTATTCTCCATCCGCTGTGGACCAAAGACAGACACCACTGCCCAGTAAGACTTTGAGGTATTGCTTGCAAGCAGAGTTGCCATGTGAATGTCTCCAGAAGATGGAAATAAGGACTCCTGCCTCGCTTGCACTTGCCTGTCAGCTCAGATGGTTGGAGTCAGCCTGTATCCAACCCAGATTTCAGGTATTTCTGTCCACTACTATCTGCCCACCACTTTTTTCTGCCCACTACTATCTCCAAGGACATCTTCTACTCTGTGTGTGAACATCCCAAAGCTTAATCAGCAGGTTTGGGAAACTATGCTCCATGGGACAAACCTGATTTATCTTAAAATTATTTATCTCATCAGATGAGACTGATGTGGTTTCTATTGCAAATATTTCTCATAACTCTGCTCTACTACTGCAATAGCAGGAGCATCTATGAATCAGGTGATGCCAAACAAGTAGCAGAACAGTTTTCTCTGCTGTCTGTGCTAGTGGGGTTAAAGATCATGTTTCACTCTAGACCTCCTGCTCCATTTAAAGTGTGAAATGTCATCCATTCTTCCTTCTCTTGGTTTCTTTTTGGGTGGGGGAATGAATGTCATTCATGTCTGGCATTTTCAGTCCCTGCTATTGACTCAGACCTTATGAAAATCAGTTTAAACTATCAAACACCATTGAAATAATCAATTTTCCCTTTTTGTTGCCCCTCTCTTCGACCTCTTTATTTTGGCTAGGTGATGTCTTACTGGAAGGAAGCTATAATGAAAGGATTATTGTCGTTCTATATACAAGGCCTTGCAGCTGATGATGACACAGGTAATTTTCAGATCATGCAGGAAAAGATTTCACCACAGCTGTTTGAGAGTGTGATTTTGCTCCTTCTATGTTGTTTTTTTTTTAGGCAAGTGCTGAACAGAAAAGAAATTTGCAATCATAATCCTTGAGAAAGAAGAAACTGGTTAGAAATGCTCTATTATTGTCATGTTCCTTAAATCCTTTGATCCTTCCCATTACAAGCCATTGTTCCATCACTGTCATCATTTATTTTATAGCTCACAGGTGTGTTATTTCCAAAATGCCTCTGCTTCCTGCACAGTGTGCTAGCTTTTCTTGAATATAATTTTCACCCCTAATGACATATTTGGAATTTTTTTTCCATGAAGGAGAATTATTGAAACCCTGACTTAAACCCTGAGCATGGTCCTTGCTGTGCAGACAGTCTGCCATGGTAGTCCCTGTGTGCACTACTTCAGGTAGAACATACTGCAGGAGGAGAAAAGTATCTGCACCATCTAACTGATGCCTTGGAGTGGCTACCTAGAACAGAGGCTAGACAAGATTAAGAGAATGAAAAGTAGGTATTTATGAAAGGCACAGCTTGGGTGTAAATAGGTACACCTTGGGCAGTCAAAAGCCTCAGAGAGAGGCTACACCCAAGATGGACAATGGTCACAAGTTTTTCAGACAGATATAAGTTTGGTCCATTTACATATCAGGGATTAATCCCCCAATTACAGCTTTAGGTAAAGAAGTCATATACCCCCAGTTTGCCACCCCACCCCACCCCCCCCCCAGCTCAATTTTGTTTATACTTTTTGAGGCCTGAGGCTGTAGGGTGTGCTTGAATTTCAGGCCTAGAGGGACTTTTTTATCTGACCAAAATGTGAAGACAGTTAACTAACACTTTATAAGAAGTTTAGAGTCATGCACTAATGCAGTAAAGGATTTGAAAAATATAAAGGCTGAAATCCTAAGGCATCATAGCAACCCCTTTGGACCAAAGAATGAAGCTGGGGATACCTGGGAGACCTAGGGGAATTGTTTGAGTTATTTCAGTGGACTAAGAAAGCAGACATAGGGCAACAATCTGAAGGAAACAATCCTGCTTATCTATCTGATTTTTCCAAACACTGAAACCTTATTTGCTGCTGAACATCTTCCAAATTTCAGAGGTGGGATGCACTCAGCAAAAACTTCAGACCCAGTGCACAGAGTACTTTTCCACTAGGAAGTTTAGTGCACTGGAATGGTGAAATATGGGCAACACAGAAGCACAGATAATTATGCTCAAATATGTATCACCAGCTCCCTGACAGGTAGATGTGATGGCAGCAGGTTTGACGAGCTGAGTAAACTCATTGTTTCCTTTTTCTCATAGAAAATTATAACCACAGAATTATGTCACAAGTGAAAAAGATGTGATATCTCTGATCAAATGTAGACATGTACAAGGTTAGTATCTATCAAAGGACACTGATTCTGATAACCTCCACAACTCATGGTGGGAAATAGCAGCTCTTCTTGCTTGTGATTCATCTTATTCTCCAAGAGATGAGTCACCCACAAGGAGCTCCAAATTTCTCCTGTGAACAAGGGAGCGGTGAATGAGTAGTACAGATGTAGATTCAATACTAAGGGAAATTAGTCTCTCTTGTAGTCAGGAAACAGAGAATTAGGGGATTTTTTTTTTTTCCTGGTTGTGGGTGTACCTCTTGCTGGTGTAAATCCCAGCTTTTCAGCCCAGGTTGGATATATCAATTCCTTCAGATAATTTCCAGGTTGAGAGAAGCCAGTTGGGGATTGTATCTCTGGATGTGTTTCAAAAGTTATAAGTCATTCTGCCATTCTCTTGTTGCTTTGAGGGTCTGACATCCATCCTCCCACTAAGCAAAGCCATGAACAGGATTTCTCCATGAAAAGCCTCACTACCTCTATAAAGCATGTCTTCATATAAAAATGCAAATATCTTTGTTAAGAAATTTGGATGCAGCTTCTGGGGTTAGACTGTACACCCTTTTTCCTCCTCAGGTCAAAGGCACTGTGTTTTAGACAGTGATCCTTACAGATCTCATGGCCCATCTAGAAGGTCTATCTATGCTGTATTTATAAGCATCTCCTGGATGAAGGGGTGTGCTTCTTTGGATTCGCTCTCTGGCATCATGATTATTGTATTTTTATCCACTCCATATGATGAGTGAAAAGAAGAGAAGCTCTTCTTTGCTCATTAGATATTTTCAAAAGGTCCCTCTTGCTGATAGCACACTTCACAAATTAATGGATGAAATCAGCTCTTCTCAGGACTGTGAGAATGGACAAACCTATCCATGCTATGTTTAGACCTCAGTCATTTCAGCTCTCAGGTAACACATTTTTGATAAGAGACCAGTCCTTTTACCATACATAAGTGAATACCCACTTATGCCAAATAAAAAGTGTGTAGACATACAGCTCCTACTGACCTCTCCCTTTCTCCAGACATATACATGCCAACACCCACGCCATCCATGAAAGAGGTTTTAGCCACAGCACTGAGGAAGTTTCTCACCTTTCACTTGTGACGTTTCTTGGGGTTAATTCATGATGAATTACTCTTAGCTCAGACCATTTCATGAAAAATGCAGAGAATTCCGAAACAAACAAACAAACAAACAAACAAAATAGCCACCAAAATGTGCCCTGTGAGGCTGTTGTAAGGGTTGAGATTCAGAATAAAAACTTTTTAGAAGGGCTTGTTGCACTAGAACAAGGGATAATGGTTTTAAGTTAAAAGATAGATGATTTAGTTTAGATATGAAGAAAACGTTTTTTATGAGGGTGGTGAAACACTGGCACAGGTTGCCCAGAGAAGCTGTGGTTGTCACATTCCTGGAAATGTTCAAGGCCAGGCTGGACAGGGCTCTGAGCAACCTCGTCTAGTTGAAGATGTCCCTGCTCATTTCAGGGTGAATGAACCAGATGACCTTGATGCCTTTTAAACCAAACTATTCTATAATTCTACAATAAGAAAGTCATTGGAGATTATTAAAGAAAACAGTGGAGATATTTTCTGGCCACTGAATGATTTGCCCATTGGCATGTGCAGGAAACACACAGGACAACTGATTTTTGTATTCTTTGCCTGCCCTCTCGTGGTGAATGGGTGCTTATTAAGTGTATGCTGCATATCTATTTCTATATACACATATGAATGTATATGTACATATATATGTATGCAGTGACATATGCAGCAGAAAACACTTTTGTCAGATTTATACCTTGTGTTTGATGTTGCAACAGTCAGCAGTAGTTAATTGTTCCATTGGCTGCAGCTGGTCTTTTAAATGCTGAAGATTTTCCTGTGATTGGTTAAAATATTTCGGCATGAAAATAATAGGACTACAGTGAAATATTTTTTTTTCCAGACCTGGGAAGACCAGGGAGAGACCAGGGAGGCCTCCATGTGTCCCTTTCCTCTCTATAAACTCTCCTGAAACTGGATGAGCTGTATAAAATCAAGAGCAAAATGTTTCTCTAGGACCAGTTCTTATGGCAAATACAGGGCAGCATAAAAACAACTGCCACAGCATGGACGTGCTTTTTCCTACACAATGGCAGTATGGGATAGCAGATGGGCACAGAAGGTGAAAGTCTGGAGAAGACATATTCATTCATCTTTGGTGGGGTTTATTTTCAAGTCATTTAAAACTCATTTCCCCTTGAAGCTGCAAAGAGGGATTTGCCACGTACCTGTCATACCTCCTAGAAATTTGTCCAGCACTGTCCAGGGTGTGAGGTACTGAGGGTAAATGTTTTCAACACTGCACCTCTTATGACTTACATAAATATCAGAGGTATTGCCTGAATATGATCCAGCATTTTCTCTTTGGATGACCTATTACAGTGAGGACAGCAAAGGTGATATTCATATTGATGGGCCTTGTCTATGTCCAGAGGAAAGTGAACAAGAGTAGCTTCTCAACAATACTTTAATTCACCACTTAGTGAATTTATTACCATCCTGATTACTTGGATTTTTACTTGTGATTTTGTTTTGAAGCCATGTACAGAGATCAGAACACTGTGTCTCTGGAATTGCATAGCCTTAGGCAACATGGAGATTATGTCCAAAGTCCCAAGCTCCCCAGGGACATAACACGGAGCCTGCCAGAATTGGAGAAGTGTTTGGACAACACTCTCAGGCACATGGTGGAGCTCTTGGGATGGCCCTGTGCAGGGCTAGGAGATAGACTTGATGCTCTATGTGGGTCCCTTCCAACTCAGGATATTCTGTGATTCTAATCTATGATTCCATATTGTCCAAACTCACCATTTATTGCACATTGTCCAGTATCTGGGGCAGTACTTTTTTGCCTTTCTGTGGTGACTCCATCTGAACAGGTCACCAGTTCCTGAGGGCTGGATTCACCCATTAAATTGCTACCACCAGTGGTCCCTAACCCAACAAGCACCACCCTAAACAATCTTGGGGCATGTCTGGGGCCATGGATATTCCAAATATGTCATTTGGGTGTTTGGAGGGAAAAGGCAGTTTATTAGCTGGCTCCAGTGCCAGGGAAAGGTATCAAGCAGATGCCACTTAATCACAAAGGCATCTCCAATGCTTTCTGAGGAACATCCATTCATGCCTTTCCTTTTCTGAGTCCACAGAAGCAACATGTAAGGCTTGTTCCTCTCATTGCTTAGGGCCTCCTGTTCTAGATATGGGGAATGATCTGCTAAAGACCTCTCAGGATGTGAAACCTACTCTCATTACATCTGGAGGACTTCCTGTCTGGAGAGATTCTTCACTCATTTTCTCTCCTGCCCATTGTCTGCTGGCTGGGCACATGTGGACAGAAGTGCCTGGGTGGGCAACCAAGGCAGGTTTATCCCAACTAAATGAAAACCTTTTTGTCTTCTAACCTCACCTTATTCTTTATTATTCTCATGTTTCCTGTTGCTTTCCATGCACACAGACACCAGTGTGCACAGCCTGCAGGCTTCATAATATCAGCCACAAGGACAAAGCTACAGCAGCAGGAGTAAAGAGGAGAAGATTTTTCAGGCTGATCTTTCCCCTCCGTTGTGTGAGAAATGGAGTTCCTTGGGTGCACTGCAATGGGTCATGGGCAGGGAGACAGAAATCATGACTCATGTCCTCTTGATCATGAGACAAACAGCCTTGTTTTCTTGTTCAGAACTCCCTTATATAAGAAGTATAAAACTCATGGTTCTAGACACTGATTGGTCTCTTAGTCCTGCCCAGCTCCTTGACTAGTGATATGTCTGCTCTCTGGAATCACTCATTGGCTGAGGTCTCTGCACGAGCTCTCCCATTCACCTAGGGGCTTCTAGAGCAAGCCAGGTCAGCTGAACTGGACTTGCCATAACCAGATTTATTTCATTTTAGCTAAAGACTAGCTGTGACACTTGAGGTCAGCCTACAAACAGGACCTGATGTTTGAACCCAACATGAGAAGGAGATCATATTTCCCTTTTGTCCTGGCTGTGTTGCAGTCAGTCAGTGCAACCTTAATGACCTCCTTCCATGAATAAACTTTGGTACCTTATTTGGATAACAACCTGCAGTTATTCCCCCAGTGCTTTCTATGTGATGATGGTCTTCAGACAACCAGAGTTATAGATTTGGCCAGGCAGACAATCACCTCCACAGGGAGCCCACATAAGTACATTAAACAAAAGTTTTATTTCCATACAGTGTTCTCGGGACATGGTGCCAAGATTTCACAGACAGCTCAAAACAAGGATTGGCAAGGACTGCTGTGCTCCTGTCGTGCTTCTTTTTTACATACAGCCACAAGTCACAAAATGCATGTTCAGAGCCAAGCCTGAACTTCCTTTAAAATCAGAACAGTTTAGATTAACAGTTTTCAGGTTTGTTCTTTAAAGCAATAATGTACCAAAGCAGAGTTCACATGCAAGGGAGTATAGCTCTGTGGAGAAGGACCTCAAGGTTCTCGTGGACAACATGCTGTCCCTGAGCCAGCAGTGTCCAGGGGGCCAAGGAGGCCAGTGGGTACATTGGGGTGTACTAGCCAGTGGGCCAAAGGGGCAATCCCAGTGGGCATTAGGAAGAGAAAGCATTGACAGCAGGTCAAGGGGCGTGATTCTGCCCCTCTGTTCAGCCCTGGTGAGGCTGTCTTGGTTTGGAAAGACAGGTATCTACCAGGGAAACTGGAGTTTCCCTTAGAATGGAGAATGTAAACCCCTCACTCCCCACCAAATTATAATTTTGGGCTTTTAGGCAAAGATTTTGGGAATAGGAATAACAGTTCTTTACTAGGAATATTAATAATACAAATATAGTAGAAAAACAAAACCACCCACCCAAAACAAGCAAACGAACAAACAACAATTTTGGAGAACCCTGACTGAGTCAG
>VWYO01013497.1:28415-41727 GCA_013400275.1 Rhadina sibilatrix
AGGGTTTGGGGAACCCCTATGAAATTAGGGGACCCTCACCCCAAATTTGTGGTGCCCCCTTACCTGTGTACCTGGCCACAGAGCTGCTGATGGGGGTAAGGAATGACTGGAAGAGAGGGAGAAATCTGGGGGAACCCCCATGAGGAAGTGGGGGTAGGAAAGAGGTGGGGAGGAGGTCTAAGGAGTGGAGAACCCACTAAAAAATTGGGGGGGCCTCACCTATCTTTGTGGGGGAGGTGATGCACACAGAGTGGGGCAGCTGCTGCAGCAGCCCCTGCACCAGCTTGGGGAACACTAGGNAGGGGGACCTTCCTTTATTTGTGATTTTAAGGGTTTAAATTAGAAAAAGCTACTTTTTCCTTGATATTAAAGGTTTCAATTGACAAGGAATCCAAATTTTGCATTATTTTAGTTTATATGGAATGGGAAAGCCTTTTAGGGGTTTAAATCAAAGGCTAATACTCCTTTTTCATCATTTTGAGGGTTAAATGCAGGGTGAATCCCTCATTTTTAAAGGATTTAGATTGAGAGGAACCTCTTCATGTGCCACTTTAAAATTTACACTGAGAAGAACCCTTTACAAGGAGAACTACAAATCCATTTGGGAGAGGAGCAATGCATTTCTTTCATGTGAGCCATGGAATAGCGGTCATGCAGTGATGACTTGTCAGGGAGCTGTGTCACAGCAGAACATATGTGAACCCTCTATTTTAAGGGACCTTCTCAGGACATCTATCTTTCCAATCTGTCACACGTTCATGAGGAAAAAAGACGTCAAAAATCACAAAGGTTGTGGGGTTTGAGGGGAAAATCACAGAATCACTAGGTTGGAAGAGACCTTTAAGATCACTGAGTCTAACCTGTGCCCTAACACCTCAACTAAACCATGGTGGTGGGAGGGGAAAAAAATTTGGGCAACTAAATTGAGGAGAGGAGTTCCATTTTGCCTCCTTTTAGGGATTTAAATTGAGGAGGGATACTCAATTTTACTATTTTAAGGGTTTAAACTGAGGGAAATCCACCTTTTCCATAATCTGGGAGATTAGAATTCAAGGGAACTCCTCACTTTGTGTTATTTTAGGGGTTTAAATTAAGACAATACGGTGGTGAGGGTGAAAGGCGTCTAAAATGGTGGGAAATGTGTACCTGTTGTGGTAACCCAGAGGGGTGTCTCACCCAAATCCAGGGGATTCCTATGGAACTACGGGGGCTGCTGTCAGGACCTGTTAATGCAGGTGGGAATCATGATGGTTCGAGTGATCTCAGGGCGCAAAAGACACGGCAAGGAACAACAACAATTTGCTCTCAACAGCAGTACACTTTATTTAATGCACACAGCACTATATGCGATAGAGGGAGAGAGAGAGAGAGAGAGGTAAAAGAGAGAGACAAGGGGGTATAGCTACCAACGGAGAGACAGAGTCCTCATGGTGCACGCTCACCAATAGACACATCTTCCATGGGGCAATCTCGAATTTGGGTCATCTTGAAGAGTATCTTTATAGTCCTTTCCGAAACGACAGACAGGTGGCCAGAAGGTGGGGAGACCCTCAGCAGGTAAGTTAAACAGGACAAAGTGCTCCGATGCTCAGAGCAAATGTCCATATGTACAGCAATTGTCCACTCAGAGAACAGGTACAGGGCAAGTACAGGACAAACCAGTCCGAAAGCAGTCCAAAACCAGTCCAAAACCTGTCCAAAACCAGTCTGCCATGGCGTGCCAATTGTTTTCATGGGGTTCCCATGGGGATGCGTTGGTCCAATGAGTACACCTGCAGACAATGGTTGACAGACATCCCACCTCAGCCAGGCCAGAGCTCCTGTTTTGGGGTTTCAGGTTTTAGTCCCAGTCCTTTTGGAGTCTTCAGTCTCCATCCTTGTTGATGGTCATGAGGCAGATGAGGAACTTAGGGACCATCTCTTACAGCTGCCAAACCCAACTTCCTGCTGACACATGAGCTGGGGGTGGTGGCTGGGGTGACCTGGGGGAATGTGGGTGATGAGAGGGTGTAGAGGGAGTTTGGGAGGGTCTTGGGTGGCACAAGGGCATTTTAAGAGGACACTGATTTGTTTTGGGGGAGTCTCCAAGATTAGGAGGCAGCTGGGAGGGGCAGTGGGATTTTCAGGGGATGTGAGTGATGAGGTCTTGGGGTGGACTTGGGGGTGCACTGAGGGTTTTGTGGGACAGGTGTGGCCAGTGGGAATGATAATGGGACAGACCCTGCCATTGGAAGAGGCTTTAGCTTTTGGGGGGTGGGGGGTTGCCTGGACACACCTACTGGAGGGGAAGGGCTGATCCAAGTGGATCTCTCAGGGAACCAATGGTAAGATCATTTCACAGGGGTTTGGGGCAGCACTTTGCACCTGGATATGGAGATTGTGTGTTTTGCAATGGAGATGCTGAAGGATGAGCCATGTGCTAAAGTGGAGCGCAGGGGAGAGATGCAGCACACCAAAGGAGGTAAGTCTGTCTGTGGGGTAGCAGGGAAGAAGCAGCTAGTCCTTCACTGCCCTTTATGGCCCTTGCCCCAATTGACCTTCAGGTCCCCACTGCCTTTGACCTTCAGGTCCTGCATCTGCCCTGGACCCTGGGGTCAAGGCTGGTTGAGGGAGCAGACCCTGGGGTTGAAGGTGGACAGGGGACTTGGTTGTCAGGGCCCAAATGGGGACTTGGTGGTTGAGGGTGACTGAGGGACAGAGGGGTTGAGGATGACAGGGGGAGGCTGGAGACCTGAAGGTTGAAGGCTGTGGAGGGGTAGCTGGACACCTGAGGATGGTGGATGGCCAGCAGCCCCAGGAGTGAGGTCTGGGTACCTGGGGTCAAGGGTGGCAGTGGGAGACCCCATGAACAGGGCAACTGGGGGATCTCAGGGTCAAGTGCAGTCAGAGATCTGGGGGTCAAGGGTGGCAGAGGGCAGACAGGGACCTGCAAATTGAGAATGGTTGGGAGACATGGGAGTGGAGTGCAGTCTAGGTAACCAGGATCAAGGGTGGTGGTGAAGTGGCTGGGGAACCCAGGGTCCAGGATGTTGTGAGATGGCCAGAGGCCCGGGAGTCAAAGGCAGCTGAGGTACCCAGGGATGGAGAATGGCAGAGAATAGCTGGGGAGCTGAGGAGCCAGGGTAGCCTGGGCACACAGGAGCTGAGTGCAATCTGGGTATCTTGGAGTTGAGGGAAGCCAAGGGCAACGGGGGACCCCAGGGTCCATACAGGACATGGGACCCAAAGGTAAAGGGTTATGGAGTGTGGCTGAGGACCTTGGCATCAAGGACATCTGGGGACCTGGGTCCAAGTGTGGCTCAGAGGGTGGTCAGGGGCCCAGGGTGGGCAGAGTTTGAGGGTGGCTGCCAGACCTGGAGGTTGAGGGCAACCAAAGAACCCAGGTCATAGGAAACCTAGGGACCTGGGGATTGAGGGCATACCTCAAGGATCAAGGCAATGGCAGAACTTGTGGGTTGAGGGTGACTGAGAACTCTGGAATTGTGGGAGGCCAAGGCACCCTGGGGTCAAGTGCTGCTAGGGGACTCAGTGGCCAAAGGTGCCTGAGCAGTCAGGGGTCAAGGGCGGCCAAAGGCCTCAGGGTCATGGGTGGCTGCAGAACCCAAGGACACTACATGAAGAGCCATGTCTTGTTTGTCTTGATGTACCCACTGGTGGCTTCATTGGATGTCCCTGGAGTCACATTGGAAAATTTGGGAATTTAGGTTGCCCAGAGAGGTAATAGGTACCCCATCCCTGGAAATATTCAAGTCCAGTTTGCACAGGACTTGGAGCACCTTGGTCTAGTGAAAGGTGTCCCTGCCTATGGAAAGTAGAAAGACCTCTCGTGGTAGGGGTCTTGGAATGAGATGAGCTTTAAAAGCCATTTCCAACCCAAACCATGCTGTGATTCTCTGATTTACATTAGACATTGGGAAGAAATTCTTCCCTGTGAGGGTGGTGAGGCACCAGCACAGGTTGCCCAGAGAGGCTGTGGCTTCCCCTGGAAGTGTCTTACATGCCAGGAGTGGTAGTGTTAGAGCACAGAAGGAGAAGACTCCTCCTCCATGCCAGTCAGGAGCCTGTGGAATCCCAGAGCTGGAATGGCTGAAGACGTGGCCATCCTGTATTCTGCAGCCCAGCAGCTCTCCAGAGAGTTCTGGGCCTCCAGTCAAATTTTATTTCTATGCACATCTCTGAGGCAAAGTGAGGAGATTAAAAATAATTACTTCAACTGAAAATTTTTAGCTAAGGAAAATGGAAAAACAAAACTGCAGGTTCTGGGTTCCCACTGCTTGAAGATTTGTGTGAGCTGGGATCACCCACACCTGCACCTTGTGTGGATCCTATGGCTTTTCACAAGCCTCAGTTTCCCCATCTGCCCAATCTGTGCTGTTCAGATGAGTTGCCCCATGAACCAACCCGCTGACATCCACTTCTCAACCTATTCCCCAGAAAACTCACTGCCTATAAATTTGGGGCTGCTCACCTGAACAGCATCCTGCATGAGACTGACTGTGCATTTGGGAATCACTAGTCCTTCACCTTTGTAACAGGATGGCACGTGCTTGGTGCACAGGAAAAACACAAAGACAATGGGGCAAGGACGGTGTCATTGTCCCCCTGACTCTGTACCTCTCTCAGTTATTGGTCTTGCAAATTGAGTTCTGGGGATGGATGATTTATATAAAATTCACATGCTGTAGGGAAATGCATTTTTATGGCATCCAAATACAGATTAGGTCCAGCCATGTCACTCACCATATTAATGGCATATCCATTTATTAATCTGCCTTTATTCCACTATTTTATTAAGAACTGATCATGCATGCTTTGTAAAACTGGGGAGCTGAAGAGTGATACCAAGTGTTTTATCTCCATAAAAAGAAATTATCATTTTCCTACCCAGAACTTTTGAAATTCCAAATCAGTGGTGTGGTATGTAATTTTTTAAACTGGAGCAAGCTGGGATCGTTATTCCTGAGGCATTTGTTTGGTCCTATATGGGATCATGCCCAGCTCTAGTAGGGAGCAGGGTAGAGAGGAAGAAGATAAGGTGAATGCAGAGCTGACTTTTTAATTCCCCTCCACCCCCTACTCCCTCCTCCCGAGGTAGGAGAAGAGGATGCTCTACAAAATCAGTAAAGGAATCTACTGAAGGAGAGAATAGGGGTCTGAGAAGCTTGGTCTAGTGGAAGATGTCCTTGCTCATGGCAGCAGGTTGGACTAGACAATGTTTAACAGCCCCTTTTAACCCAGACCATTCTGTGAGTCTACGTTTTTGTGATTCTGTGATTCTATGATAGTTAAAACAGACATGCAGATATGTTATTTTAATTTTAAGAAAAAATTAAATAAAGAGAGTCAAGGTTAATTCAGATATCATCAATGCAAAAAAAATTTTAAGATAAATTAATGCTTCACTGAATCTTTTCTCTTTAACTCCGGGATCTATGTGAAAATGAAAGTATTTCCCATCAAGTCATAATTAGGAGAATGAAAACCCTTGCTGTACCCTGGGATATCCACAGAACACAGCGGTGTTCATGCCTTTACTGGACAAAAAAAAAAAAAAAAATGGTTCCAGGATGATACCCTGCACCTGCAAGGCAGCCTGATGTGTAACCTTTCTCTACAGCCCAAGTCTCCTGAAGATCCTTCATGTGGCAGAATTGCAAAATAAAATAGAGTTGAAAGGATTTAATCTCATTAGAAGTCCCACTGCATGCTCTCTAGGACCCAGGCCATCTGATGCTCAGGCAGTCTGAGGCTTCAGCATGCTCCAGCCCTAGCTATGCAAGCCTTGATTGTGTTTGTCCCTGGATATTAATTATTATGAAATGCATTCCTAAAGCTCCAAAGATCTCCAAGTCACTGAGAGACCAATTTGCACTGTTTTTACTGGTATTGGCATCCAAGTGGAAGAATTAGTATTTCAAAGCAACCACGTTTGGAAATACTTCTCCCAAATGTTTATAGGGAAGATTTTTAATATGAGTGTCCAGGGACTCCGCCATGAGGGCCACCATGTCCACTTGTATGCAGTCAGAAATTCAAGTGGGAAATTGCTCTCACAATCATAGGGTATAAAATCACAGAATTATTTGGGTTGGAAAAACTCTCTGAGATCATCAAATCTAGCTGTTCCCCCAGCACTGCTAAAGGAGCTCCAAAAAAGCTGGAGAGGGATTTTGGATACGGGTCTGGAGTGAGAGGAAAAAGGGGTAATGGCTTCCCACTGTGAGAGTGCAGGTTTGCATCAAAAATACCAAGTGGGAAGAAACAACCAATCTTCCTTCAGAGTTTCCCATTGGCCTTGACACAACAGCCCACTCCCACTACATGACAATAGCTGGGTAGTGGAAATTCCTCTTTTGCTGCTCCTGAGTATATGGTTGTATCATCTCCATCTGCTGTGAGGGGGCTTCAAAACTGTTGAGATGCTCTTTTGGGAAAATAACATGTTGGTTAAATAAATGTGTGGGCTCAAGCCAAGAAAACATCCCAGGCAGCATCTCTGGGGAACAGGGCAGCATGCTCAAACGTGATCAGTATTGGCAGTAGCTGTGCCCATTGATTAATTGCAGGAGTTACGCACTTCCCACTAAGGATAACACTAAGGAAGGGAAAAACCATGTTAACTCCAAAGTAAAAGTGAGTTATTGCTGTGACTATTCAGTTAATAAAAAATATGTATTTCGGGCTAATTAAGTCTTTCATTTTTATTTATTTTTTCTGTTGGGGTTCAGGATGGAAAAATATTGTAATCCATATCAACAAGCTCCAAGAGATCAGAATTTGATCTAATATGTCTGAAAACAACTTCAATTCAATACTAATTTTAAGGACTTTACATGCTAGGGATTTTATTTCAGTACAATAAACTATCTTGGGTTCTTTAATAGCACAGAATTTTAATAGCACAGAATTTACACAGGATGTAAATTACACCCTCAGAGCTTACCAGTTTGGAAAAAAAAAACCCAAAACCAAGGATAAGAAGTGGAGAAGGTTAGATTAGATGAGAGGTAGAGAGTAAACAAAATATGAGTTGCATTTAAATCTTGGAGCAGCAGAAAATCTATTTATTTGTAATATTGAATGGATCCCTCCTACATGCTTGTGGAGATGAGTTTCTAGGTGAAAGGTAAAACTATCAGAAAATTACCAGAGATTTAATAAAGTTCGGAAATTGCATGAGATCAACCATTACTCTAAACTGCTCATGGCCATTGTTATAAATGTGAATAAAATAAATAAAAAAAAATATTAAAATTTAGCAGCAATTTTAATAGCAATTTAAATATAAAATTAAGCATATACAAAAATTTGTCAATGATTATTTAAATCTGGTTAAGGTTCTTATAAGGCATAAGCAAAACCAACCAGGGTACGGGGAGGGCTTCTCAGCCCACCTCAGGTACAAAACAGAGCAATTCAGACTACACTTATATACTATCTGCTAATACATATTCATCAATGTTTTCTGTAAGTTTCCTCCTATTTCCGATTCTAAAAATCTACGTCACTGTACTTCATGCGCATGCTTCACTTGTTGCTAGGGGGTCTTCTATCTTCTTTTGGTGGTCTTTTGGATGAAGGCTCACAGTCTTCCTCGTTGTCCTCTGAATAACGTTACAGGTTACACATGCGCCCCAAGCCTTGTGTTATGTTAGCCAACATCATATTCCAAAAACAAGCCTTATAAAAACACAACTTAAATTCTGTACCTGGAACCATCCCAATTGTCCATCTCAAGGCCAATCTTCCAATTATCCCAAGACCTATTCCAGTTTGGGATTTTACTTATCTCAAATTACATCCTGTATCCTATTTTTTTCATAAACATCTGCAAACATCTCTTTTGTAACATTAATCACATATCATTTGCCTTTTTCTAAAATATTGATACAGTTACAATTTAGTTAGCACGAAATCATATTCATTTATCACACCATGCACAAAACATTTCCAAGTGAGCTTTATTTCCCCTCTCCTAAACTGGGATAAGGAAACCAAGGAAAAGCATAAAACCTTAAGTAAGCCTAAAATTTCCCCTTTTTTTAAGCTTAAGACTAACAAATACAAGGGTTTTTTTTTTCTTACACACATTATCTTAGTTATGATTTACACACTTAGAGAAGAGATAAATTCCCAAGGAATTTGTGCCCATGAAAGGGCAGCAACTCTTTTGTGGCTTGAATTGACATTGTTGGAAGTCTCCAAAATGCAGCTATTTTTTCTGCAGCAAATAAGCATATTCCTTAGGTTTTGAGAGAACAGTCCTTTCTGCATTAAATCTTTATGAGCAAAAATGAATATTTCTGTTGAGAAGAAGAAAATCTTTGTACCTCGAGAATTTTAAATGCTCATAATGTAAAATAAATGAGAAAGAGTTGCACACACTGTCTTAACCTTCCTGGACAACTCCAAAAAGCATCACAACTTTATATGAATAATGCAACTGTAGAGCTACATTATGTAAAATAAAGATGTGTAATGCCTTTGAGCTGCCAGGGTGTGTCTCCCTCCATCTGACCTGAAGTCACTAGCTCATTCCTACTTTTTTGTTACAGTGTCTTTGAATGTCATGAAACATTTCTTACTATTGTAAAAGACATCAAGATGACCTACATCAGACAAAAGAATTATAGTGAAAATTATTATCATTACTATTTTATGTACCAGGAACAACATGGAAGTCAAAAGAAATTCTACATTTTTGTCTGAAATTCAGCAACAATAGGAGAACACGACTGTAATGGAATGCTGCAAGTATCCTACCAGCAGCAGCTTGAGGACTTTGGGTAGCAAAGATTGTAATCTAGCAAAAAAAAAAAAAAAAAAAAAAGAAAAAGGCTNTGAAGAGATTTTGGGAAAAAAAAAATTAAAAAAAAAAAAAAAAAAAAAAAAAAAAAAAAAAAAAAAAAAAAAAAAAAAAAAAAAAGAAGAAGGCTGATGGACTGCTCCTGAGCCAATTCCCTGAATTCCCTTAGAGAAGTGGGCATTTCCATAATCATCTGGATTCATCTCCTCCTCAGTGCAGAATGGAGCAAAGGACCTGCAGGGCCCTAAATGTGCCTTTTCTCCACAGACTAGAAAAGGGATCCCAAATGGCCAGTCCATATGGAGAGACTCTGAATGGAGAACACACAAAGCGAAGTGGGTCAAATCCTTGACTTCTGTGCCCAAAGCTGAAGAACACACTACCTACAGACAAACTCCACATCTCCAACAGAGAATCCAAATCATCTTAATTATGAATTAGAGACAAGAAGGGCTGAGCTGTATCTTGCAAAGTGCTCAGCTCTACAAGTCTTGGTCCAATAAGAGTTTTCCTCACAGAAGCTCTGCAAATTTCCTTAGGGAAATATCTTGATTTATGGAATCATCATTGAATCACAGAATGATTTGGTCTGGGAGGGAGGTTTAAGATCATCCAATTCTACCCCACTGTCATGGACAGGAACACCATCCACTAGAATAAGTTGCTCCAAGACCCATCCAACCTGGCCTTGAACACTTCCATGGATAGGACAGCCACAGTTGCTCTGGGCAACATGTGTCAGTGCCTCACCACCCTCACAGGAAAAAATTCCTTCACAGTATCCAATATAAACGCACCCTCTATCAGCACGAAGCCATTCCCCTTGTCCTGTCTCTCCAGGCCCTTGTCCTGGAAGGCTTATGACCATAACCCTGCCACCTGCAACCTCTCCCATT
Organism: Rhadina sibilatrix; assembly: GCA_013400275.1. Lineage (NCBI taxonomy): Eukaryota > Metazoa > Chordata > Aves > Passeriformes > Phylloscopidae > Rhadina > Rhadina sibilatrix. The sequence continues at coordinate 38,118 of VWYO01013497.1, forward strand.
AGCCAGCGAAGGTGACAAGAAGAGTGAGCATCCAGCTAGAAGTGAGCATCTGGATCCCTGCACTGCTAACACCTGGGCCCATCATCACACTGACCCCTTCACTAGCTTACAGACACAAAAACATGGGTCACCACTGCTTTTGTGACCACCTGGTAGCTGGACAAGCCACATGCTTAGACTTCAGTACCCATTTTCAGACACTGGGCTTCCCTATTACTGTGACGGTGTTGGTCATCCCTCTGGTCTCATCACACTCATTTGTCCACATCATCCCCTCAATACTACAGATCAACACCAAAGGAGGAATGAAACCTTTATTTTATTTATTACTTCACTCCTCTGATTAATTAAGACATCATAACCTTAGGCTTTCTGTGTTGCCTCCCCAAACTAGGGCATATGCTGTTAATATATTTCAGCCTATTTCCATGATTCTTTTAGTCAGCTTGCTATAATATTTATGATTTTCTAGTTTGTTCTCTATCCTTCAGTTACTAAACCACTAACGCACTAAATAAAGCCATGAATGCACTAAATAAAGCTGACCTAGAGCAGTACCATGTTTCTTTACGCTTTTCTCCACCATGAAGGATGCATCCTTTTAATTCCTCCATCTAAGACTTTCTGGGGTGACAGAAGTTATTTTCCCTACAAATGACAGAGGTGACCCTGGACCTAATTTTTCCCAGGTAAGGAAACTACAAAATCACTTCACAGGACTGCAGAACTGTGGGAGAAGTAGAAGATAATTTAAAAAGGAGCAGGCAGAGCTGGATGAAACCATGTCTGTGCAATACAGTGCTACCAACCACTTCTTACATCAAACAGCCTGATTCACAGGCTCCTGCAGTAGGGAAGCCAACATGAAGCAAGAGAACATTAAACCACCATTAACCACCGTCAATGCTATCAAGCATCAGAAAGTGGGATTGTTCATCTAGAGTTCATTTGATTCCTTTTTCCTACAGAGCAGGCCATTAGTCTAGTGCAAATCTCTGCCCTTTTGAGACATGCCTGGATTTTTCTGAGATTAGCAGACTGAAATTTATGCCTTTCTCATGGGATCTGGCTAACAGGACCTTTCAAAGCTCATTGAAGGTGTTGGGGTGTACAACAGAGATATGGAGGTAGCCTTGTGCTATCTCCTCTCTCATTCATTAGAATTTTTAACTTGAGATGATGATTCAGTCCAAATTCAACCCATTGCTTCAACAGTCCACATAAGCCTAGAAGGGTCTCTGTTCCCCCATGCAGTGATATCACCCTCCTGTGATCAATCTCTTGCCTGCCTCTAAGCAATGGACCTCCAGCCAAGGGTGCTGGAGAAGAGAACAGCCAGAAGTGCTGTCTATGACATGGACCTTCCTGCACTGTTCACTACCAAAAATGTACACATAGATTAGAATTCATTGAAAAAAAGGATAAGAAAGAATTAATCTAAACATAGTGGTTGATTTGGGTGGAAGACATTGGTTTTAAAATGTCTATAGGCTTTCACTGTTTACTGTTGAGTCTCCAATGATCAGAGCATCTTCTCTATCACAAGCATGTGAGTGGAAACTGCGTAAGAGTCACCACAGGCAATAGCACAGCATCATCTTTGTTGTCTAAAAGTGGCTACCATGCTCAGAGGCAGATGCATGAGGATGCACCATGGGATCCAGTCAGGGAACATAAGATGCCCATATATTAGCATGGAAACTCAGCACTGATCCTGTTTGCAAGAGAGGAGACCTGCACCAATGTCAAAGGAGAGATTACCACCAGGGACCTTGCTGACACACTAACAAGCACACCACGATGTGCCTGAAGGGTTTTCATGGGACAAGGAAGTCTCAAATGAGCTTTGAGGAATTCCAGGATTAGCATGAGTTAGAGGTGCCATGTATCATAAATTCTTCCATGGTCCCAGCTTTTGCAGACTGTGACCTTTGTGTCTGGGAGAGCTGACATCTCCTTGCAGCACAACAATATAGTTTAATCTAGTTCAATTGTTTTCCGTTTTCAGTTGAAATCCTTCCCCTAACAAAGTGTTTAGCAATGAAGAATAGTTCATAAGGACCATCAAAATGTTCTTTTTGTTTTATTCTCACTGTTAAAAACTTAAGCCTTATTCCCACTTCGGTGTAATTCATTTCCCACCACAAGGCCTTTTTTTTAGTTTTTGTCTGACACTACATCCCTGTGGCCTATGTAAATTCACACATGATTATCCAACCCTTGCATATGAAATGAGTGCCTAGAGGTTCAGACTATAAGACACACTTTTCAAACTTCTAAAAATTCTCTGAATTTTTCTTCCAACCCTCTTTATGTTTTAACATCCTTTTTAAAGAATAACCATGAAAACTCATTATAATAATCCTGTATTGGTTGCAGCATCGTAAAACAGAGATTATCCTTACCCAGTGGTTCCAGCATTTCCCTCTTGATATATACAGAATAGTTTGACTCTTCTCAACAAGTCATTTCTCAGACACAAGTGTTCCTCAGGAAAAAGCCCTAAATATATGAATTTCAGCTACTATTTGGATTGCATGGATGTTTACAAGTGCCCCAAGGATGAGAAACAGACAGCACATCAAACAGAGAGTTGTGCAAAGTCTGGCATCATGGAGGTGCATATCCCAGAGAGGTGTCTCCCAAGCCATCAGGGCAAAGGTTCATAGCATTCAGGTTGGAAAAACCCTCTGAGACCACTTAGTCCAACCATTCCCCCAGCACTGCCAAGCCACCACTAAATCATGTTCACTTGTACTTGACAGTACTGGGGGAACAGTTGTCTGTTGAAATGGTGTCTCAAGAGGGCTTTTCCAACCTTAAGGATTCTGTGGTTCTCTGATTATAAGGGAATAAACCTCCCCCAAACCATCGGTGTCCCCTCTGGGTGCCTCATAGGGACATGATCTTGAAGGCATCTTACAACACAAACTTGTCAGATTATACCATTTTCTGACCCAGAGATAGGGCAACTGAAAAGCATTTTAAAAACTTTTATTCCATTTTCAGTCTCATGTGAAGGGTGAGACAATACAGATGTTACAATTCACGCCATCACAATCAGAAGCCAACTATTTCCTAATTACAATACATTATAAGCATTTCTTAGCCTATTAGTTTTTGCCACACAATGCTGTTAATGCCCTAAAGCAAATCATCTAAAATCACCCGTCATGGGTCCTACTACAATGCACCTTTCATAATTCTGTTTCTCCAAAGTATTAGTCTTATTTGTAAGGCCATCCCTTGGAACTTGTTTCTAGTTCCATTTCTCTCTCAACAATGTCCATCCTATTCCATGGCATTTCCAACTCAGCATTTCTTGTCTCAAGGTTTGCGTACAGATGTACATTATGTGAGCCTTCTATTAGGCTTTGAGAATTCTCTACAAATCCATTTCCCACACAAACTATTCTGTGATTTGTAATTCTATCATTACCTTGCACGAAAACCAGGGTTTGATTGTTTTTCTTTCTCATTTCAAATTGAAAGAAAATCCAAAAATCAAATCAATGTATGTCTAATTTTGCATCCATATAAAAATATTTGCACACCAAGGGGCTTATCAGTGTTATAAATACATATTTTAATATTGGCTTTTCGCAAATAT
>VWYO01013498.1:0-55987 GCA_013400275.1 Rhadina sibilatrix
CCTGAGGTTAAACCCTGCTCCATCATTCATATCATTTGTGGAGATAATGGACAGGCGTCAATACAGTATTGACCCATGGGACATACTGTTGGTCTCTAACTGCACTTTGTGTCACTGATCACAAACCTCAGAACCTGGCAACTCAGTCAGTTTTTAGTGTGCTTCCCGTCCATACTTCTTCAGCTCCCTTATCAGTATGTTAGGAGAGACACAACAGTGTTACATGTCTTACCGGAGTCCAGGCAGACACTATTTACTGCTCTCTCTTCATTTATCGAGCCAGTCATTTCCTTAAAAGATATTACCAAGTTGATTAAACATAACTTCTCCATTACAAATCCATGCTGACTACTCCAAGTTAGGTTGTTTGTCATGTGTCTGTAAGTAGTTTCCAGCTTTAGTTGTTCCATCACTTTCCCAGGGACTGCAATAAGGTTGACTGAACTGTATTCTTCTTCCCTTTTTCTCAAGTCTTGAGTTTAGAAAGCCAGGATTTCTGTCTTACTGATCTGAAATGTGTTTGAAGAGATGTAAGAATTGTATCCTTTTGGAAAGCAGTAGAACCTTGAGCACTGCAATTAGTGAATATAATATTCCCATGGCTGCTTAATTTTGGAGACCTGTGTTGGTATAGCTGTTACAGTCTCTCTGACTTCATGTTGTTTGCCTTCCAAAAACCTTTCCCAAAAGTAATCAGGAATGTCCACTGCTGCAGACATACTATCTCTTTTATGCAGTGGTTTTTTTCTTCATTTTTTTACATGTAGCCAACTAAACAAACGAAAATTCAAAATACAAGTTCATTTCTAGTTAGAAGTATTAAATATCTGATAGTAAGCCAGGCTTATAGGGTACTTTGTAGTTCTTCAAAAATAAAAGTTGAAACATATTTTTGTAGGTCCAATGATAAATTAAGTTCTGGAGAAGGAAGTGAACTGAGAGTAAGGGAACCCCATTGGAACCCAAGGCCAGACCTAATGAGACTTACTAGGAAAAGAGATTATCCTGAAGAGTGTGAAAACACAGAAGAGGACAACACTGAGAGAAATGAAGAAGAGTTTTTGGTGTTATTAAAAACAGGTGTATCAGAGGTAAGTTCTGATCATGTATTTTGAGCCAGTTAAACCTCAGTCCTGTTGCCCAAGTTCTTGGAAAGCTGGCACAGAAATCCAGTATATGGCTGGAAAGATTAATGTGATTATTTGATTTTTTTAAAATTCACTATTGGAAACTATGCTGAATAAATGGACTTAGAATTTAAAAGCTGTGGAAGTACTCAATATACACTGTTGTCTTAAATTGTATGGTTTCTATGATCAGAAATTTGCGTTATAATAAATACATGCTAACGTGGTTAAAAAACAATTTACCATTTGTTATTCATTGAACAATGGAAAATAATGCTGTTAGTTAACTTCAGATACTACCTAAAATCTGTGTTAGTATACTTAGAAATTAAAATGAAAATGAACAAAGTTCACACCTTCTTCAATTTGCTCAGCAGGCCTAACTTAGCCCAGACTACTTCTATCTGTATCTGATGCTGTGGTAACTGAGTCAAGTTTATCTGGTGTTCCCTATTTTCTATATGGATGACTAAATACTTCTGGATAAATATTATTTTAGCCAAGTATCCATAGCTGTCAGAATTGTAGTTGTTGATGTTTGTCTGTATATATGTTTAATAATATTTAAATGTTTTTATATAAAATATAGTTTTTCTTCCTGCCTTGTTCCCAAGGCAGAAAAATAAATTTTCGTTCCTGCAAATTGTTCTTTAAATTAATAGGTTATTTTAGAAAATTATTCATCTTTGCAGCTTCTAAAAAGTTGTTGCTCTTGATAAATTGAGGATGGTCTTGCTCAATTAACTACCAGTAGCACTGGGAATTCAAGCATCATAGATAATACCAGTTAATGATACCTCTGCTATAGAGCCCAAAATTAAAGACAATGAGGAAGAATATGCTAAGTTATTAGAGATGACAGCTGGGCACGTTCTCAAGATCCTCAAACGAAGTTCTTTAAATCACCAAAACCAGTTACAAATGTTTGACACTTAGTATAATAATAATTATCCCCTGTTCAGAAAAACTCCAGTAATACAGTGGAAGCTGGCTCCTTCTCAGAAGCTACAAGAAAATACAATTTTGCAGAGAATGTTGAAGAAATATCTTGTAAGAGAATCAGACAGGACATTACACTCCAGTCTCCAGGGATATCATCAGAGAGCCAAGTAGAACAAGATAATGATTCTCAGCTTTCTACCTCACAGGAAAAGCATTCAGACAATCTCACAAGGTAAAACAACTATTTTGCTTTGTAAACTAAACTCAGTTGATTGATAATTAATTATTGGCCGTAGTTCTGCCTTATGTTACATGTGTGCATGCTGTCTGTCAGTTTTTGTGTCTTCAATCTGAACTTAGCAGATGTGTGCAGATACTGTTTATCTCCTACTCCACCTGTATTCTCATAAAATGAACCCAGCTAGCACTCTCACCAATCCATCCCATGGCTTCAACAGAAATTCCTGATTTTAGAGGAGGACTTAAGAGTACCCATATTTGGAGGCACAGAGAAGAGGAAACCTAAAGAGAAGCTTTGTGCTAGAAGTGCCCTCTGCTGCCATTTGCTTCAACTCCCCACCAGTTTACCATGGAGGATGTTTTGTGGGAGGAACTTTGTCATTACTTTTGATACTCCAAGTGGTTGTGCCCATGATTTTGAGGAAGGAAACTGTAGATAACTGATTATTGAAGAGAATGCTGTCTGAGAAACCGTAGCAGATAAACTGGTATCATCTAGCAGTTTCAGTTTGTAAATAATAGTCTGATCAGTTAAGTATCATAGTTTGTGGCTACTAATGTAGCTTTAGCAAAAGACAACTGGAAGTGTTCCTGTGGCTTACAAAGTGTGACTTCCACATCCCTCAAAATTTAAATGATTATATACTTTTCTGATGAAAGAATTGTGTATCTTGCAAGTTTAATTGTGAAGATTTCTGACATTCTGAAACTGCTTAGTGCACATTTGCCATCAGTACCTTATGTACACAGGAAGAAATTAAATTTCTGATTAAATGCTTATTTGTCACTACTAAGTTAAAAAATAAATAGTTTGCATTGTTGGCCAATAACTTTTTTTTTGAATTGAGTTTATTTTGATTTGTTGTATCTCTTTCTTTGGAAGGTCTTGGATTTCATTGTTTTTGTTCTGTACTTTAGAAGGCAGTTCAGGAGATCATCAAAACAGACAGCACTGCCAGAACATGTGTTGGAGCCAAAAACTGCTACTTCTCCTGCCTCTGAATGTGAGGCTGATGGCAGTGTGAAGGGGAGTCAAAGGCAAGAAGCTAAACTGAGTGTTACCAGAGACAAAAGTTTGAAAACTACACAGAGAAGAAAATCTGTGAGGGAACCCCGAAGTTCGAAGATAACCTTTGTCACCCTTCGGGCTTCTCAAGAGGAGGAGGAGGAGGAGGATGAGGAGCCAGATGACTTTGAGTTTGATAATGAAGAAGAATGCTTTGCATCAGAGGAAGTAAACAAGGCTCCAGTGTTTGTTCCTATAGGTCTTCGATCTCCAAAACCAATTCCTGTGCAGATACAGGAAACCATGGAGGAGGTATTGTGTAGCTGGGTTCTGCATATACAATTTTGTTCTGATTGTTTAAAAAGATTTTATTCTAATTGTATCTCTGAGTATTTGGGTTTGATCCGAGTTCATGTTAAGAATGGTGTTGAGAGTAGTAGGGATGTTCCTTGGTACATACACTTGGTTTTGAACTAAATACTGTGTCAGCCTGTGGAAGAATCAAGAATGGGACATCACTCCATGATCAATATGATCAAAGTTAATCATTTATTGCTAAGTAACAGTACCTTTTATACAGTTTTCAGCTTCTATCACGTGTTACATGCTGCTTTGCAATTGGATATACCCTAAAAGCACGTGTTAGCCTTTTAGCCCGGATTGGTTGATGGCTTTTGCACATATAGCAGGTTTATGCAGTCCTTCTTTTGGCTTCTATCTGATTCTCACACTCCAAAGCTTGTTAGCATCCTTTGTTCTTCTTGGGACGTGACTTCTGTCATCCCTTGTTCCTTCTTGTACGTGGCTTTGCTGCCCTTGAATGGTTACAGGCCTTATTTATCCAGATAGACTGGATTGCTCACATGTCCCCATTTCTGGAGAAACCTATCCTCCACATTAGCCTAAGATCCAGTTATGTAATTATGTTTACAAACTCTGTATAGGTCAGCAGGGTACTCACCAGTTTGTTTATTGGATTGAATATAGGCCCAAATTCAATGCTCATCCATGTGTTTTGATGCTCAAGATGGATCAAATGGAGCACTTCAATTTCTTACTTGAATATTATGAAATGAGGGTGTGAGGAAAATGTTTCTGTATGTCATGTCCCCCTTGCCAAGAAACTTTTAACTGTCAGGTAGGCTGACCTGACCAGCAGCCAGACACACACATCTACTTGCTCATTCCCTCTTCCTGTGGGACAAGGAGAAATTAGAAGGAGGGCAAGAAGATTTCTCTATTGATATAAAGACAATTACATACATTAAGGAAAATCTGTGTGCATATGAAAAGCAAAATAAGGAATTTGTCTGATGCTTTCCATTGTCAGGTTACTTCCTGGAAATCAAGGCCTCTGTCTGTGTAAGAGTAACTTTGGAAGACAAATGCCTTAACCACAAATGACCTCCTCTTCTCCCTCTCTTCCCTGAGCTTTCATTGCTGAACGTGTCATCATATGATACAGAATTCTCCTTTGATCAGTTTGTGTCAGCTGTCTGTGTGCTCTCATGAGCTCTTCCTTACCCCTGGTCTCTTACTGGGTAGAAGAATAGGAAAAAACTTTGCCATTGTGCAGGAATAGCAAAAACACTGGTGTCTTACCAACACTGTTGTAGTTATAAATCTAAATGACAGCACTGTGTGAGCTGGTATGAAGAAGATATTTTCATTCCAGCCATGCTCAGCCTAATCTTCACCCTTTATTTCATACCATTTGTATCGTGCCTAGGTCTTACACTATCCAGTACAAGACATTTTTCTGGGTTTTTTTCCCTGTCATTGCTACTTTCCATTCACTTCAGTGGTTTTTGCTTTCTAGTGCTTTTTTGCTTACTACTGCTGCTAGTCATCTTCCTCTCTGCCTGTTGAAATCCTGCTTCTTATTGTCGCCTGAATTAATCACTTTCTTTCTCCAGGTGAAACAGCAGAATAATTTAAAGTTCAGTCAAAACACCAAGGGATCTCTAGAACAATAATGGGCAGCATGGAAACTTAGGCTGAATCCTTGATTTCGGTGATGTTGAATATATATTATGTGTGGGGATTACAATCAAGTTGCCTAGTTTAACATTCAGCAGAAATGAGTACTAGTGAGGGATGTGCTTAGACACCTAAGGACCCGGCTGTTGTAAAATTTAAATAGGTGAGTCGAAAGTCTGTAAAGTGCAAGCCTTTGAGAGCAACCCAGATTGAGCAGTGTTTTCTGTGAGAACTTCCCTGGAAATACCATAAACTTCCTGTCAAATTTTGAGTCCTCATTTCTGAAAATGTCAAATGTCTGAAGTTCTCTATGAAGACAGAGTGGTGAAGAAGATAAAATATAGGTAAAACGGCAAGTGGGTGTGTTTCTATGTGTCTCCATGTCTATTCCCTGTCTTGCTTTGGAAATAAGTCTGAACTGGTTTTCTGTCCTGAAGACTTTGAAGTAAACAGTCACTATAAAAGATCTCAGCTGCATAACTTAGTTTGGTGGAGGAATGAGTGACTAGAAACATGGTCTTAGGTTGTCTCGTGCTTCCACTTAGCTACAGGTAGCAGTACCTGTTCTTCAGGTACCTGATACCACTGCTTCCTTCTCAAGTCAGAAGGTATGATTTTTGCGAAGAATCCCTCTAGGTGTTGAACATCTGTTAAATATGTAAGGTTTATAAAAATTTGCATTTGACAGATTTTCTTTTGCATCTGATGAAGTACCTGTAAAATTACTTCTACAGCTCGAAATATCTGTGAATACCCCAGATGTGCAGATGGCTACTGATGCTGAAAGTCTTTCTTGTGATTCTATCCAACCAGTAGTACAAAGGGAAGAAAAAGTAAGCGCCTCAACAGCTGTAAGAATTTTTGTTTGTTTCATTGGTCATACAAAACTATTTCAGCAGTCTCTTGTTGCTATGTCTGAATGTAATTGTAGCTTATTAGAATGCTACCTGTCCCACACAGATATGAGGTACAGCTGTAGGAAAACTATGTTAGTAAATACTGTTAGCCTTAAAACTGGGGTAACTTGTGGGCACAGAATTTACATGTAAGCATTAAATAAAAATAGAGTAATTTTATATAGAATTCTGATACTGTTTTTCTTTGTATTTAAGGAAGCAGACATACATGAGAATCCAGATGTGGACAAAGGTAGATATGAAACATATATTTCCTGTTAAGTGGCTACCAATATATACATTTCCCCTCCTTTCTTAAAATATGCTTCCAGACATGGAATTTCAACCGTCTTAGCTGACAGGCTCAGGTGTGTCCTGCAGTGGGTCAGCTGAAACTGGCTGTGCCCATGCTGCCAACACCTTGCCACCTGTATCCAGTACACCATTAAAGGCAGTCATGTTGCTGCTCAGTGTTTTTAACAGTAGCTTTGATGAGAATGGCTGCTTGTCTACAAGCATTTTGATCCATAAATAAGTTCAGTTTTAAAAATACGTACTTCACTGTATTGGTGGTAGTGTCAAATACTTTTTAAATACGGGTTAAGTGGATTTCTGGTTAATGTGCTTGTGAATTTTAATATGTGTGAACAACTTCACAGGAATTAACGATGGGAGCACTGAAGCCGCTATGACTTTACTCGCAATGGGTGATCCAAATTTCCAGTTAAAAACAAGCACTGAAGGTATGATCTGATTTATGGGACAAAGCCTTGCTTTCATGCTTTCTGGGTCCACCTAAGGAGGGGTGGAGCAGTGGCTGCAAAGCTCTTCCACATGCTGCTGTATAGCAGGAAGTCAAGAATTTTTTATGCTTTTAGTCCTGTTGCATTGTAACACATAGTGAGTCCAGGCAATGCAGGTTGGCTGGAAAGAGGCAAGCACCCTACTGAATACTGCTAACTCTCTATTACTGCTAGAAAGTTGTTTCTGTGATCTGTTTTAAGAAGCACATATTTGAATTGATCTGGGCACATAAACTGGACAAAAGAAAGGGATCAAGCTTAAATGACTGTAACTTTCAGTGATCTTTTCAGACCTTTAATGTGAAGCATAGCCTTTGCATGCTAACTGGCTACAACCTGAAATTACCTGGTTTTTTTATAGATTTTGTATAGTATTTATTATCTGCTTTCATTCACTGAATGTTAGTTTTTGTTTTCTTAATACAAAAAGTGTTCTCTTAGGACTGTATTTATCTGGGATTTGAATTTGTGTCTTTGGAGAATACAAGCTTTGTTAAATGAGGCTTGACATTATATAGCTTTATATACATGCCAAACCTGAGTGTTTTAAATGAAGTTTTCCCATTCTGTTATAACCAGAACAGACACATATGTCACCTGCTCAAGATGACTTGGACATGGCTGATAGCCATGTAATTCATGCCTACTCCAAAGCAAGTAGAACTGCTAGTCAGTATTCGCTTGCTTCAGACACTTCTATCAAGGAATTGCTGCCTTCTGAGGATGGAAACAACATCAATGTAGAGCATCAAATCACTGGCACAAGAACAGGTGTAGAAGAATATTCAGAGATGGATGCTCCTGATACCAGGTTAAAATTAAGACTTCCATTTTCTTTAGTGAGAGAGACCCTCTGGCACTGCTTACTTTTGCTCGGTTCTTTCTGCCATTTTTATTGATTTGCAAGCAATCTTGCTTTAGTTGAGGTTTCTAAGCTTATGTAATTTAGTATGTAATCTGCAAAAACTCCTCTCATCTCTTTCTTACTACTTTCATGAAGTGTTTGTATGTAATTTTGGGTATCTACAACTATTTTTTCTCTCATGAAATTTAGCTTCCCGGGGAAAGAGTGGGGAGAAAAAACAATGCTAACTAATGAGGTACTGGATCACTGTTAATTATCAAGCTCTTTTTTGCAAAGTTTTTGACAGCTAATCAGACCAAGGCAAATTGCTTCAGTGTCACTGCTGCGCTGGGGGTGTAGATCAAAGATTTAGAGTAAAGGGATGGCAAGAAACCAGTTGATCTTCCCTCGTTATGGTTTTTAGTGATTGATCTTTTATAATTTTGCGTTTGTGAATTACGAGGCAGCTTAATGGGGTGCTTTTCCAGAGAAACATATACCGGTGGTCATGTATTATTTAAAAGATGATTTAACTTGTTGATTGCTTGAACAAACTATGAGATTATACATTATGAAAAATAATAATCCAAGATAATTTATTTTGCATCCAGTTTAATTTTACTATTAAACCAGGACTTACTACCACATCATATGTATTAGATTTCTGATCTTCTTCTGTTATTTAAACATTTCAATTTTTTTTAAATACCTTTGCATTAGAAACATACTAGGTTACAGCATACCTGTCTGTTTCAATTCACAGATGATTTTTATGGTTTTTTATCCTTCCAGATAGTTTTCTGTCTTCTCTCCCAGTTGCAGCCTTCATTTCAGGTCTTCATTGTCTGATCTACTCCATGTCTCTTATATCTTCTCCTCACTAACTGTCAAAAATCAAGGACTCTGTTGAAGGCATTTTTTCTTTTACTTGCAGTGGTAGCTCTCTGCCTGTGGTGAATAGTATGAGACTGACAGGAGGTGGACACCTGGAGCCTGAGCCAACCTCTGGAATATCAAGGTCCAATGAAAACATAATGCAGGAGATGCTTAATGCAAATCTACTTGTGGAACAACTAGAGCAAATTCAAACTGGTAAGCCTGTTTCTTATCCTAGATTTGTTCTGGTTTAGGGCAAATTTGGGAGGAAACCTTCAAAGGGGGTTCTTCTAGAAAGCAAACCCAAATGGCCTCTCCCCCCAGCCAGTCCGGGAAAAGAACTTCTTCAGAGAAAAGTAGAAAAAAATACTTACTTAACAAGCGAAATGCCCACAAGCACAAAGAACAAATAATATGAAACCATAAAGCCATTCCAAAGAGAGCTGGCAAACTGAGGCAGTCCTTGCCGTGGGTGCAGCTCAGCTCCCTCAGTCTCTCACCAGCTCCACTCCCTCCGCAGCTCNATTAAATTACCTGGAAAGCACTTAAATTACTGGACTGCCAATTACAGAAATACAGTCTAATAGAGTGTGGTTTTTTCTATTATTACTGTATTTTCCTTCCAGTAAAAGTAGAAGAGGAGATAGAAAGAACTGGTTCTCTGTTCTTAAAACGGTTGCAAAAAAGGTAGTCATCAAACTCTTAATTGTCTTCATACCACTGGCAAAATAGGAAAGGCAAGATGAGATACGTGTATGTGCCTTATTTATACAAGACACAAGTATACATGTGCACATTAATGTATATGTGTCTATATAAACATACTACAAAACTTCAATATATACAAGATCATATGTAAAAAGTAATACAAATATGTATATACACCCACAAATTGAAAAGACATTATTTTAATTTTTATTCTGATAAAACTTAGATCCTACAACCCTTAGTGGTAATACAGAAATGCAGAAGGTGGAACCACAACCAGTCAGACCAGCTGCAGATGATTCCTCAGTTCTTCATGACTTTGCAACTGGAAGTATGGAACTTACTGAGCAAGTAGACAAAACTGAGAGGTAGGAAGACTCATCATTTAATACTGACTTTATTCCTACTGTCTCTTAAAATATGCAGCTGAAGTTCAGGTGTAGTATGCAACTGTAATGGAAACAGTGTGCTCACAAGACTGTATGTTCATACAGATAGTGTACAGTTTAGACTTCAGGTTTTTCTCCCTTGCATATCGTGCTACAGCTTTTGGAGATAAAACACTAACTTTTGTTTGCTATTTCAGAACTTAGTAATTACCTTGTTGCTTAACTGTCTTTCATGACACTGCAAGGAAATGCTAAGGAGTTGATTCATTTAGAAATGGTAACGAACTTATAAGGCTTCCTGGTTGTACTTTGAGTAGGAGTGTCTCCATTAGTGGAGTTACAGAGGCCTTTCCCTGAAATTCTTCATGTAGATTTGTTCAAAGATTATGCATTCTATTTAGTACAATGATGTAGTTTTTAAACAGGTGCTTTGTTTTCCTATAATTACATACAGTTCATATTAAATACATTGTAACACAGAATTTGCCATTTGCACAGGGTATCTTCATTTGGTTTCAAATTAACTAGATATATACCTTATAGAACAGAAAAGCAGATAAGAGATGCTTGTGGAAATTCAGGAGATTTAAGACACCTAACTGTATCACCAAAAACTGAAAAATCACACCTTGAAGACTGTCCAAATCCAAGTTCTGTGGATGAAGTGTCGGAGCAAAATCCTTGTCCTCTTGAGCATCATATAGGTACAGTCAACTTTACTCAGGTAAAGAACAAGAACTTAATTACAGTCCAAAAGTGCCCAGATTTTGAAATTCTGTAAAGAAGGAAGTTTTCAGTGCAAATGCACCCACCAGTTCTAAAGACCTGGTACTTCAGCTGGTAAATGAAACTTGCTTTTTTGCAAGGGCATATCCAGTATTTCAGACAAACTTAATCTTTGCAAACTCTGTTTACAACATTTTAGTAATAAGTGATATGCACTAGCAAAATTGTGAGAAATTTTTAAGAAGTCTTGATGGAAGAAGTTACCAAGGATTCATGTATCCATTAAGTGTGACCTCTTACTGTTATATTTGTTTACATTAAAATGAAGTTAAAATGTTACTGCTTGGATGGAGAATGTTCATTGCCACTTTCGTTTGCTTTGTTTAAAACAAACTGCATCCTTTGTTATGCTCTTTTTAATTTATTTAAAAAAACAATTAAGAGCTTTACATGCATATTTTTATATGACACAAATTTTGCATATTTTATATGTATAATCTATATGATCATGTATGTTAGCATGGACAAACAATATGTCTTTCATATCCATTTCTTCGTAGTGATTTATGTGTATGTGTTCTAGTATAAATGAGAATTACCTTATTCATAAGAGAAAGGTTCATTCACATTTCCCTCAGGGTTTTTAGTGTTGTTTTAGATCAGTGAGCCTGTAATTACAGTGGAATAGCTGATGCATAGAAGCTTGTTTCCTGAGTGCAGCAGGTTGCTGTGTCAAGGCAGATTTCATATTAGGACAACGTGCAAGAATGATGTTGCTCTTACAGGCCTGGCAGAGAGTATGAGAAAAGGCAGCTTGCAGTAGGTTATTCCTGGTTTTAGCAAAGGGACAAGCCATAGAAGGGAAGGTGTAGATGAACTGTAGAGCTTGGTGTTTTTCTTTGGCACTGAGTGGTTTGTTATGGGTTGTAGGAATCTACTTTCTTAGGGCCACTGAACAATTTATCATGTGAGTCATCTCTGACAGAGTTGTGGTGTAGGAAGTATAAATTTATTTATAATACAGACAACAAGCTGCATATAAATTTTATATTTCCCCAGTGTTTCTTGTCCTTGCTAGGTTAATACCTTCAGCCTATAACAGCTAGAAGTGAAAACTGGCAAATTAAATAATGATGATGTGATTAAATTTTTTGTCTCTTCAGCATTTAACGTGCTTTGTTTCTTCCTGTTTCCTAGAGAATTTCTTAGATTTATTAAGTTGTTTTATTTCAACTGTGTTGTTTCTAGAATGAAGCTTGTAATCAGGATGCTCAACAACATTGCATAAGCAGCACAGAAGAAACTTCAGGTATAATGTGCTAATATTCAAAGTTAGCAAAAGCCCACATTTGCACATCTTGCAGTTACTAAAAGATTAATTAAAAACCTAACATTTTCATTTAAAGGAATCAGAATTTTAATTGACGTGATTAATCAATCTATTCCATTAACACAAATAAAGATCCACAGCATAGTGACATTGCCCTCCCTAGCCTCTTGTCTTTACAATTCGTTAACAGAAACTAGACTTGGGAACTATTTGAATAGCCCTTCATTAAGTTTAAATATCAGTGGACGGGAAATGTGTTCTCTTTGCCCTGTAGCAAGCTCCTGTTGCTTACCTTGTGATAGGTATAGCAGTTTTTAGAGCCCTTTATGCACCTCTGACTCACCCATCAGAAACTGAACACAACAGAGGGAGAGAAACTGTGTAGTTTTCCGCTGGTTTAGTGAGCTATAGTTGCTCTTGAAGTTACCAAGTGAATGCTGTTGTCAGAGTAGTGTGAGTAGGAGGGCTGTACTTGTGCAAGTGTGGAGCAAGAAGGAAAGAAGAAGAAGAGAAGTCTAAGACAATCCAAATTCCTTCTTTAGCTGTACTGAGTCAACAGATTTATGCCTATCTGATCAGGTGTGATGAAAGTTACGCAGGTGGTGTTCGCTCTTCCCTAGAACAAATTGAAATGGTTGGTTTGGAGCCACTACTTATCTAACATCTGGGATAGTCACAGTGATGGAAGCCCAGGACACTTACTTTACATGGAGATTGCAGTCCAAAGCTGTAACTCACGAGCTTCTGCAAAAGATCAGGCTAACCCTTCATAGACATCCTCTATTGCTATCCTCTATTATTGCAAGAATCTTAAAGCATGTTTAGTTAGATGAAGAATCCAAGCAAGTTGAGGCATGAAGCAACTTAAACCATGTTTAGTTAGATAAAGAAGGCAAGCAAGTTGAGGTTGGAATAAAAGCTTTACATCATTGAGACTGTCTTAAATAATGGAGTACCATTGTTGTTTTCTATCTTTTGAAAACTTTACAAATGTTCGGTCCTTAAATTCTAACAGATGGCAGCTGGAGTTATCTATTACTGTCTTTTGTTGATTAAATTATCTATATTTTTCATCTATTAAATTCAAGACTACGTTTCCCAAATCCTAATCTGCAGTGAGCGTAAAAATCTTGTGCTTAACTTCGAAACAGCAGACATCTTTAAAGAAGTAACTCTTAATACCTGAGAGTTGCAATTAAAGATAGAGAGCCATTTGACCACCATGACACATGTTTAATTAAACTGCAAATTGTTCTTTAATGCTAGAACACCCATTTAAAATCTTCATCATTACTAGGCATTTTTAATATTCCTCATTCTGAATGGTAATCAGGATTCACTCTGCAGTGAATAATCACCTAGGAGATGATGATGTGTATCTCCTCTGAAAAGACAGGAAGCTTATTTTCTCAAGAATATGTCCAGTGCCTTTTTCCATGGGGAAATGGGTGTCTAAAATTTCAGTACTCCATGTAGGGAGGACATGAGGAGAACAGCATAATTTCATATTGATTAATAGGTTTTTTTTATTTATTTCCCTGAAAAAAATTATAGTAGTGAATGATGATCATAGATGTCCAGAGGAAGAACAGACATTCATTCTAACGTTGGTGGAAATCCCAGCTGGCTCAAAAGAGTTTGATGCATCTGCTATGGTGGAACAAACTTCAGAACCAGTACTACCAGCCCCAATACTTATCAGCTCAATAAATGCAAGTGAAACAACTGTGACTGAAGTGGAGAGGTAAATGGCTTTATTTTTTATCAAAGTGAAACACTTTTTTGTGTACCTTGATTGTTCTCTGAATGTGCAGTACAGATTAGAACTTCTTAAAAGAAGACATGCAAGAGGAAATAATTTTGACGAACTGGTTAGAGAATTAAGAAAGTAAAAGGGCTCTAATCCAATTTGATGGATATGTGTTTCAAATTCAGTGTTTTAGTTAGCTGGGATTTTGGTGTCACCTGAATTCTAATTTACCCTTGTCTTGGTTTGGAAAGACAGGTATCTGCCAGGGAAACTGGAGTTTCCCTGAGAATGGAGAATGTAACCCCCACCCGCCAAAAAGTATAATTTTGCAATCAAGGGCTTTCAGGCAAAGATTTTGGGAATAGGAATAACAGTTCTTTACTAAGAATATTAACAATACAAATATAGTAGAAAAAAAACCAAAACCACCCACCCAAACAAGAAAACAAACAAACAACAATTTTGGAGAAAAGCCTGACAGAGTCAGAGCTACAACCTGACACCCTGCTGGTCAGGGTGCTGGGTGCAGTCCAAAGGTAAGTCCTTCTGAAGTGGCAGATGTGGTTCTGTTGAAGTAGAGATGATCCTGTAGCAAAAAAGGGTCCAGTGATGGTAACAGGGGTCCAGTGGTGATGAGCAGGGTCCAGTGGATGGGAAAGGGTCCAGTGGATCAGAAGGGGGCCAGTCTTCCTCCCAGACAACCAGGTGAAGCAGCCGCTTTCCAGTCCCTCTGTCTCAGTTTATACCAGGTAGAAACTGCCTGCCCCCACCCCACTGCCAGGGGCATGTGATGCATCTCACAATAGGGTGATGGAAATGCAGATGCACCGCTCTGGGGGCGGGGTATAGCCTGGGGGGGTGCTAATGGCCCATTATCCAAAGGTGTCAGGCTTCTCTCCCACAGATGAAAATAGAATACACATATTTGGTTCCACAACCCAGGACAACCCTTTAGAGTAAGTCTTCCTTTTTAGCAGAAGTCATTTGTCCAGCTTGAGTCTTACTTCTCCATATGGATACTTACTTCAAATGCAAAGCAATTGAAATTAAAAAGTCTAAGCATGTTTGCATTTTTACAGTACTTTAACAGTTTTGTAGAGTAATAGTTTATTAATTGCTTTTCCAGATTTTTCATGTAGATAGTCTTCTTGGAAAACATGATAAACAGTAAATGTAAATTCTTACATCATTTTCTTCAGTTTTCTCTTTTAAAAAGTCAGACAAGATGAAAACACAAACTAATTAATTACTCCAAAGAATAATAGCTGTTTTGTCTACTGCAGTCCAAAAGGGTTCGAACTTCTTTTACAAAGAGTACCTCTCAGTGCAGTGTAACAAAATTTTTGTGTCAACATTACAGTTGAACTAAACCTCTTAGTTTGGGAGAAAAAAAAATTGAAGGAAAAATACATTATGAAAAATGGAATTGTTGTAAAGTAGTAAAAAACCTGCAAACCCTCAACTATAATAATGTAAGTCCTCAGATTATAAGTAGAGATGTGATGCAATTCCACATAATTGTGGGGAATCTTGCCCTCTGATATCAGATGCTAATATGATTCCTCTGTTGAAAGGATAGGTCTTCGAGTAAATGTTGGCTACACATTGTAAGAATTCTAACTCCTGTGGAACTGCTGATGATAAACAGAATTGCTGACAGGCAGAGTTAGAGTACATGTTCTGTCTTGCTGTTCCTGTACTGCTTTACCATATTTTCCTTGTCTCTGCTGCTTTTCTGTATGTCTTATATATGTCTGTATGTATTTTGAGGTCATAATGCATGTGGGGGTTCAACTGTGCAGATAAATAATATTGTATTTTAACATTTTCTCAGGCATTTTATAAGTTGCCATATTTTTGCATTACATGAAAAGACCAAGTGGAGTTCCAGTAGAACAGCTAAACTAGATTCAAAATGACTAGAAAAACTAACTCTAGATAGCACAACAAATTGTTTCTTGGTAGTAAATCGTACATTTGAAGTTAATATTGACATTAAGCAAGAAAGGGTATCACCACAGATCCATGTGTAATTTCCATACTTATACCAAGTAAAGTTTGGCTTATTGTACTGTCACGATAATGACTTTATATATATATATTTATATATATATGAACAGTATTGGATCCTTGACAACTGCAGCTGGTGAAGTTGCTGCACCTTTAAAAAGCAGTATGGAAACCAAACAACTAGAGAGTGCAGTAGACTCTGTTCCAAAGTTGCAGACAACTCAAAAACGATTGGCTGCTGAGCTTGAAAAGAATGATTTTCCTCCTTCCAAGAAAACTCCTGTTGCAGTGGAAGATAACCTGGAAACCACTTACAAGGTGAGATCATAATTTGGTGAGTTTTCATGCATGGGGTAGATGCATAAGACATAATAGAGCATTTTAATTATCTTTATTTTTTAATGGTGTCAGTTGCTTAAATATGCACTGCCTATACAGCTTAAAAGGAAAATCAACACCTATAGATTGCTTTTAATTTTTAAATCTACAGCAGGTTTTGGGTGTTTGTTTATTTATTATTAGGGTTTTTTTGAGAATCTGTAGGCTCTCAGGTTTTTTTAATTAGACTTCCTAGTAGACAGTCTGGTAATATGTCTTACTTAGTTCATTCTGCATTGACCTTATGACAATGGCATTGCAGGAGAGGAACGTCTGGAGGCATATTGGGTGACTAGGTTCATTTGGCAGGTTGTCTAGGTTCACTGAATGATGAATCTGCATTGTGTCTGTTTCATGAAGAAGCTGTTAGATAGATATGTTCCTATTGATTCTTAACATAGCATGTATTAGTTTAAAAGAGCAAGTTGCCAGTGAAAACAAGCCACCATCTTTCCAGCTTCCTCTGCTTTTTTACAATATGACCAAGCTTGTGGCAGCAACTACCATTGATCTTTGTAAGATTGTATAGTGTACCTTGGTGTAGGAATGGGTGGTAATTCCCCACATGATTCAGAGAGCTTTTCTAGGAAAGGATGGATAACAATCTTTTTCCTTCTTTGATCTCCTATCTCAATATCCTTGTCTTGAGTAATTTGTCATAAGAACACCTTGAAAACCCTGCTCAGGAAATGAGTTAAGTGATGAATGATGCTGCACTGTCTTCTGTATCAGTCCTGCTCTTAGAACTGTGCATGTGTGAGATGAGTTTATCAACTTCATTGTTTCTTCTGTATTGAGAGCAATGAAAAAAGGTTTTTTTTTTCTTTTTTAAATACAGGGTTCTTCAATTAAATCCACAGATGTCCCAGTGGTAACTTCTGGTATGTACACTTAAACTTATAAACCAAAGTACAATGAATGTAAACACACCACAGCTTAATACTGGCTGTCATGCTAAATATTTCTGTCTGAGGCCATCTAATACAAAAGCAGAAACAAATTTTCCTGGTACTACACTAATACCACCATTCCATGGTTTCTGCTATAAACCTGGCATGCCAAAATACATAAATGTTGTTAATTTAATAATGGTTCTGTAAGTATTGCTGTAGCTAGTTTATTGGTGAAATTTGAGAGGGTTTTTTGACTAAACATGTTGTCTTCTCTTAAGCAAATCCACCCGTTAAAGAGCACTAATGATCAAAACTATTAACTGGCATTTTAACCACACTATGCCAAAATTATTTTTATTTTGTTTTTCATTTTTACTAAAAAAGTATGTAATTGTTTAGGAGCTTAATCTGCTTCTGAAGAAAGAGAGAAGAAGCAGAACTGCTAACAATGCAATCTTCATTAATCCGAGCCTGTGAAGGGCTTGGTGAACTATAATTTTGGCCCTGAAAAGGACTTCTAAGGGAAGTTGTAGAAGCTTGAACAGCTAGGTGACTAGACTAAGTTCTGTGGTGTGCTGTAAAGGATGAGAGGGGGAAGAGTGTGCTGTAAAATTTAAGACCACACTTCTACCAGCTTTTCCGCATAACATCTGTATAATCTTACCAGCTTTAAAAGTAGACCATGAACTTTTAATTCATAGCAGTGGTGACTTATGAAAATAAATGGACAAATGAAACTAAACAAAAATTCAGCCCTTCTGTTGTAATGGTGGAAGCCATTTTAATATCATGCATTTTGGGGGCTCTTGTGTTATCACTCAAGTCTTTGACTCTCAACTCCTTTTACAGGGAATCCTTTTCAAAAAACAGAGTCTTCAGCAAAGGAAGAAGTACTTACTTCTGCATTGGTGTCTGAGTCTATCTCACAACTGAGTGAGAGAAGCCAGCTTGAGACTTCAGAGAGCTTAGAGAAAGCACCTATTGAGAATCCAGCATCCAAAAATGAAGAGGAGGTTATGTCTAGATTAACCTATAACAGAAAAGCAGAAATAAGTGGACAACAAAAGCAGGAGAATGTGCAGAAATCCACACAGTTGGAACATACTGGAAACCCAGCATCATCTTCAAAACCACCATTACTCAGGTGTGCAATAATTACAATAATGTTTTGTCAACTTTTTCTGTAAAAAAAAGGTGGTTTTGTATGTTGGCATCTTTTCAGTACCATTGTTTGTGACCTGCATGGCTAAGAGTTACAGTATCTATAGGCTCCTGCAAATAGAAAGGATCAAACTGCCTGCTTTGGAATTCACACTGGAGATCTAAATGAGTAGATCAACTGGAGGCACTATTGACATATTGTGTATCTATTTAGACATGATAGATGCCTTTTGCCAGGCAGACATCCGTTGGCTGTGATGGGAACTTAGAGTAATTTGTTGTTTTCCATAGGTAAGTCTCATGTTGTGAGATATATACCCATCCACCTGTTTTGGTGTTTGTCCTGCCAGTAAGATTTGTTACTGGTACAGTACTGAGCACACTGGACTTTTAGGACTAACTTAAATCATTTCCCAAAGGAATTTCAATCTTGACAGCTCAGAAGATATTTCTCTTACCTGTCTGTTGACTTGATTTTTTAAATATACCTTTCTGTACTGTTTGTTTAAATGTTTTGAGTTCCTGCTCTCTGTGGCTCCTGCGCTCAAATGTTCTGGTTGTAATACTCCACTGGCCTCTTCTAATCTTTTATTTACTTTTTCATTATGCTTATGTGAGTACCAATACTGGTTACTTATACTTGGGACATCCACAGCAATTGGATAGTGATGCATTAACATCAGAATACTTGCCTTAAAGTTTACTTTCTAATTTGTAAACTCTTAACAATATGAAAAGTTAATGCTTTGTGTACCTCTCTCAGTGCCATGACTTCCATAAGCTCACTGGTCTGGGTTTGCTGCTGTAAGTAGGCTAAAACCCTGCAGCAGGTAGTCTGCTGTAGCCCCATCCTTGGGGATCAGGTTTTCCATTGATTAAATGAAGGATGCTCAGAATTTTCAGTTTGTTCTTCAGGAGTGTGTCTCCATCCTTCTTGGAACCACTCTCTCAAAGTCTGGTAGCTTGTTATGAGCTGTGGATTAGCAACAAATAATAGGTTCCTGTTCTCAGGGTTAAAAATCGTCAAGAATCTCTGTGACTATTCAAAAAAATGCTTGTATCAGAATATTCAGTAATACAAAAGGCTTTCTCAGAATGACTTTTTTTTTTTCTTAGAATTTTCATATGTCCTGTAGGTATGTGTTTGTTTCCTATGTAATGAGTTGGACTCCTGGACTTCCTTTTGTGGAGCAATCCTATGACATCCTGACTATATTTGTTTTGAACAGGGGTGGACGAAAACCGTTGGGATTTTTATCTTTAATTTGCAAAAAAAGTAATTCTGAATCTGCAGAAGACACCAAAGGGAATAGAGGGAAGATCCAAAAGCCTCAAATTGTGACTCCAAAACGAAGTCTAAAGAAACCCACTCCATCCACTAAGGATGACAGGGGATCTTGTTCCTTTCCGTCTACTTCATCACCTGTGGAACATGAGCATGTGGCTGCTGATGTTGCGGTTATGGTATGAGTTTACTTTTGAACACCCATGCATTTCTGAAGTTTGAAGAACAGAGAATTAGTTGTTTCAGGAGTGGGTAGATCGGTGTGTGGCATTCATGTTTTGAGAGTGGCATCTACTCCAGTTGACAAATTCTGACTTGTGCATGTGTAGGAAACCTGTAAGGGAACTAAGTTGATTTTTCTCTGCATGGATATCTATTTATTTCTCATTTTCAGTGAATTCTGATTTTTTTCTTCCTTTGGTCAAAACTTCCTACATAAATAAAATACCCCTAAAAAAAGCTCCTGAATATTATATGTAAATATACTTACACATACACACCGATGAAGACTGCTAAGAGCAACCTTTTCTTGTTTTATCAGGTTCCAAGTAACAACTCATCTGAGAAGCCACCTCTCTGTGCTAAAGATCAGGAGAAGGAAGGAGAGCCCACCAAAATCTCTGAGTACTTTTTCAGTGACATCTTCATGGAAGTGGATGATTCAGAATAGCAATTGGGTTTTATAAAAATCTAGGATCAGAATATACTGTGACAAGAAAAGAATATTTTAAAAGTTCCAATTTGTATTGATACTCATTATGCCAAACTTAACTGTCAGCCAGTAATAACAGTACTGTTCTTAATTAATGCCATGAAGATGAAATGGATTCTGTGTGAAGCAATCCCAGACACTTTCAAAATGCTGACGTAGTCTAAACCACTACAATGATGTCATTGGACCAGACTGCTGATTGCTGGCTTATGGTTTCACTTGTTTAGACACTGATAGTGAGTGCACTATCCTACAGAAAAGTGCAGTGAAATAATGTTTAATCTTGCAACACGTATCCTTTTCCATTTTAATGCTAAAGCTTTTTGGTACTGACTATTCAAGTTCTTCTTTTTGTGAAGTATGTTACATTAGAAGGAGGAATGAACCTTTTCGGTATAATGTAGTATCTGAAGATCAGAATGCAAATACTGGAAGTGGTGTAGGACATACATACTGATATCAAGCATTGCAGGTATCATTATTAGAATCTCCAAATTACGTATTTTTTAGGAGCTCTTTAACCACATAATTTAAAATATCCAAACCTGAAAAGCCCAGTAGGATTGGTTCCTTAAAAATATATTGAAAACTTAAAAACACAATTTACTAAAATATGATAAAGCAAGGCTAATGTCTGCAACCTTTTTTATCATTTGAAGGAGGAGATTGATGTTTCCTTTCTAGTATAATTTCTTCTAAGTTTCTTCTAAAGCTATAGATACAATTTCTTTTCATTATTTTTACATGTAGTTTTTTGTATATTTGCTGACTTCCTCAGTTTCCCTTGTGCAAAGTAGCACAAAGAGATTGGATTTAAACCATGATTATACAATGTCACTTTTGAAGATCTGCTGCTTTGAAGCAGTTGAATTAAAAGAGTTTTCTCATGTTGCATGTCTGCTTGTACTGTAACTTGCTATAAAATTCCAGTGTAGCTTTAGATTTTAGTCTAAGTTTTTACTTACCTTATTAAGAAATTTGTCTTGGTGAGGTAATTAGGTTTATGCATTCTCAAAGTCAGGTGGTCACTGCAAGATTCAATATTTAGTCTGAAACTCCTGCTTGCACGAGTTGAGTAGTCTTAAAATTATTCCCATTACTTAATACTTGCAGGTACTTTTGCAGAACAATTTATTATGAAGGTGAAACTGATGTCTAAATGGTATTGTTAATGTTCTCAAGAAACCTATCATCAGGTTTGGACTTGGTAATCCTTTACTGGCAGGTAAATTATATAAATAGGTAGTTCATTTTGAAACACTTGATGAAGTTTGAGAATGTTTTTCTTTTCAGAAGTTATTGGCAAGGCTTCTGAAGGAACCTTTAGAATTTTGTCAGAGAAGAGAAATACAGGAAAAAAAAGCTACTGTTACTACTAATTGGTGTGTTAGCTGGTCTCTGCCAATGAAATATCACTAGCAGCAGTATTCCTTGAAGTGACAGAAAAGAAACTGGTGGTCCCAGTGTAGAGTAACTTACTTGAAAACATCTGATCAACCCACCTCACCTGCAAAAAACCCTCTAAAACATCAACAACAGTTTTTGTTCAGATGGTATCTTGTGCTTTGCCTAATCCGTTTAACTTGAAATGTTTATCTAAATACTGTTTTACTGTAAACATTATGAAAGAGATTAATGTATACATGTAACTCTGTGTATTGTATATCTTGTAGATATTAAGTATGCAAATGTTTACTTCCTGATATGTGTGGCATGTTTATATCACTTGCACTCATAGAGCCTAAAAATAGATTCTTGGGGAATGGCTATGAAATAATTGCTGTGAGTACCTTCTGAGTGAGTTCTGAGGGGATAATCATTCTACATTGAGTTGCATACATTTTAGCTTGCATTCATGTTACAAGGGGAAAAAAAAAACTACTTCATTACTAAGATTTATGGTGCCTTATCTGCATTGTTAATTGGGGCTATGCTTTCTCTTTACTTGCAGCAAATTATATGCACTTTGATAGAGGATTTTTTTTAAGAAAAAATTCAATTTGAATAGAAAGAAGACAATTTTGTGTTCTGTTTTGTGTATGGAAGTTTTATAATGATGAAGGAGGTAAAAAATTAATTGAAATCTCAGTACATAGGGGTAGTATTTTTACAAAGATGTGGCATAAAACTGCTTTCCTTAGAGTTGTCTGACACCCTTGTATCATCACATATAAGCTTTCTGTGTCAAAGAAAATAGTCCTATTCTGTATGTAAATTATGTGAATAAATTATTTTCTTTTACCTGTGTTTCTATTTTTTAAAGTATCACTTGCAGTTTTTAAATACTTTTAAGTACACGAAGCTAACAAGTGTGAACTAAAGGAAAGGCTGAAATTTGGGCTGCACCACTGGGGTGCACACAGTCTGCTGGTAACAGGCTGAGCGTGCTTTAATAGGGGCTTTGACGTTGTTCCCTGGTTTTGTTTTAGAGTAGAGCTTAATTTACTTGGTATCAGACTCGCCGGTGTTCCCTTTCTCTGCAGACAACGGCCTTGACTTAAAGTAAAACTGGAATGCGGAAGAATAGCAAGGGAGAAATTCGACCAAAGATCGTTTGGGTTTTAAAAAGATCTGTCCCTATTACTGCATGACAAGTTTCTAAGAAAGCCAAGGGCTTTCCTAGGCTGTACAAGCATGTAATCTTGCGTGAAAAGTCGGGCGTCCCAACACAATTTTTCCAAAGGGCGTTCCGCAGCATTAGCTCGTCTGAGGACCGGGCGAGGACTCCGCTGCCGGGCCCGGCCCCGCTGTGCCCATTGGCTGCGCCGGGGGGAGTGGCGGCGGCGGCGGCGGCCTGAGACGGCCGCCTCGGCTCGGCTTGCTCGGTTCGGCCCGCTAGGCTCGGCCCAGCCCCTCCCCGCCATGCTGCTGGGCGCCCCGCGGCTCCCGGGCCGCTGCCTGGGGCTGCTGCGACCGCTGCTCGCCCGCGGGTACCGCGGCGAAGCGGTGGCGGCCGTGGGGTCGCGCCCCGACGNGGCGCAGCGGCGCCGTGATGGACGCGGCGAGCACGTGCCCGCGCACAGGTCCCGTTCCGCTCCCGGTCCTGCTCTCGGTGCCGCCCTGCGGGGCGGTAGGGTCAGCGCCGCGCCCTGGCCAGGCTCCCCGAGTGCCTAGGCCTGTTCATTTCTGCGGACTGAGCCTACAGTTACCGTGTGAAAACAAAGTGGGTTGGTGCAGTCGTCTGCCTCGTGATGGATATTTTTGCACTCTCAAATCAGGATGCCAGCTCTTGTTGCATTTCAGGCTGATCAATGCCGTGCTAATGAGGTGGAGGCGGGGTTTATAGACAGTGGACGATGGAGCCCGATTATTTCAAAGCTGGGTGTTTCCTTGTGCTTGCAAACTGATTCCCGAGTTGAAAACAGGTGGAATGTCTGTACAGAGTCATGGGCTTGCGTCAAAAGGCATAATCTTTTGAGGAGGAGAGTTAGGTGTAATTCCAGTCGTCCTTACAAAGGGGGAGCAGTACTTCCATCTGGTGTAAATAGATTTAATTTTAATGGGGCATTATTAACGTCATCATATTCAAAAATCTTGTTTACAGTTAGGCTGAGAAAAACATGGCTTTAGGTAAATAATCAAGGCTGATAAAAGAACATCTGTTTGTTCACATAAAATATAGTTCATGAAGCAGCAACATGTACTCTTACTGAGTCCATTGGTTCTGTGTTTGGTTCTCTGCTTTCTTTTGCAGAAACGAAATTTGGGACAGAAATTAGGTGACTGAAGCTCCTATGTGATCTCAGTATTTGTCCGTGTGTGTGTGTATATATGTACACATACAAAGCTTGTGTATGTGAAGCATGCTTATATATGTGTACACATTCATATTTTGTGTACCAAAAAATGATGGTATTTTAATAAAGGTGTTCACTCATCTAAGCTGTCCCTGGATTCACAGTTATGTCTGGGTACATTTCAATCTCAAAAGAAAAGAAAGACTTGGTAAAATAGCTAATAATGTTGGTATTTGGTAGAAAGAATTTATGGAACACTGTAAGTGCATACATTGCTTTACAGACAAAGAGCTGAAGTCCCTGCTGTGAGGCACTTGAACATCTGGAAAAAAGTAATACAGGGAGTAGTAACACAAGAGTATATTATGATACGTGATGAAGGTCTTGCCTTCTTTGGCCAATGTCTACCCTTCTGGCTGTGAATTCAACTAGACAGGCTGGCCTTCATGATGCAGGCTGTCTCTTTTAACTGTTAGGCAAAAATGTAATTTAAAAGTGAGTGAATCTAAATTCTGGAAGTGACAGAAAGTCTCTGAAGATTCCAGGGTCTAGCTCTTACATCCACTTTGGTGATGTAGCAGTAACTACAGTAATGATGTAGCTTGTGCAGTAACTGCTGTTAGTCTAATTAGTCTGTAGGGTATGCCTCTTAATTTTGCATTAAAATGTGTAAAAATCCTCATATTAACAGCAGAATTTTACACAGCTTGCTGATGCAGGGACCATTTTCCAGAAAGAACTTGGCACCAGTCCACTGACCTTTTCTTCATTATTTCATGACAGTAATGAAGAGCTCACAAATACATGGTTGAACTAGCACCATTTATTTCTGAGAGTAGTCTTTTCTGTGTGCATTCAGAAATTCAATTCAGCATTTTAAAATATCCTTTCTTCTCTTTGGTGAAGTATAACAGTGTTCTATTCTGGTTTAAGGCATGAAAGATCATGATAGAAGTGAAGTGAATTTAAGCAACTCAGATGTTTTTGTGCAGCATTTTTAAAAGCTTATCTAAAATGTACTTTCACAGTTTTTTTCATGTAGAGTAGCTAAACTAGCTACTCTAGTAGTTCAACTGAATCAAAACCTAATGAAAATGTCTATGATTGTGATTACTGTTCCTGTTAATATCCTCTGCATTTTTAGCTGCTTTTTCCTTTTTTTTCCTGTGTTGAAGGTGAGTTTTTAAGTACAGTATTGTGTGAAAAAGCTGTTTTTAAAGAAAACAAAGTGACTGAACAAGGACAAACAAGGAAAATTTTGATGTATAACAGTGCAAAATGACCCAGCCAGACAAGCTGAACACTGATGCAGGGTCGTACTGGGTGTTGTGACAACTGTATGGAATTACAAGACACATTTTTGCCTTTCATTTTTAATCTATTTGTAGCAATTACAAAGGCATACAGCCAAAGCTCTTCAAATGTGAGCTGAATCTGTACCTGTTTTTATTTTATTTCTGCTTTGCTTCTTTGCCTTTCAGTGCCTAAGTGAACAAACTCAACTGCAACATTTGCAGCTTTTTCTTAAGGGAAACATTAGGTCTGAGTGTTCAAGCATATATGAACATAGAGTTAGCAGCTGGATTTTTTCTGTCAAAGTAGACTCAAACATCATATAAATGAGAATTAGACAAGGCAATAAGATCTTTTTGTGCAGCACGTTCTTTTATTGCAGTTGCACTTTTCAAAAAGATAGTAAAGTTCTTAATGTGTCTGCAAGAAAACTCCAACAAATTAAGCTTGACTGATGCTTTTAAATTCCTAAGAAATTGTAAAGAAACCCCAAGCTGCTGTAATGTGCTCACGGAGTTTTGGATAATTCTGATCGAAATGGTGACCGCTGTACTGATTCACTCATTTTCAGGACATTTCTAGAGGTATAATGGCAAGAACACCAGCTTTAAAAAAATAAATAAAAACGCCACCAAACCAAGACAAAACCAACTTTTGTTTTATCTTTTTGTTCAGCCTAAACAAGAATCTAAAAAGTGTTTACCAAAATCTATTTGACCTAGGTCATTCATCCTTTGGTGCAAGTCATAAGAGCACTTAATTTGAATCTGCATTTTTTAGAAGTTAGATTTAAAATGCAAACAAACCTATGCCAAAAATAAACAAAATCTAAGAAGCAGCACTTCAACTCTGTATTCAGTTTGTTAAATTCAGAACTAGTTTTTTACTATCCTAACACAATAAGACTTTTTGTAAAGCAAAAACTTTTTGTCAAATGCTTTGGGATGCTTGAGAGAAGCCAGTACATAGGTAGAAATGTTACTACTTTAAAGACAAAACAGAGACAGTATTTAGTAAGGTAAAATTAGATTTGGAAGAGAAATTAATCTTGTACTTCTTATGTTTGTTTATTAAAAATTAATATAGTTGTCCTTGGTTGAATTTAAAATTCTGTTTTGTTCCCCACTTAGGAGAACTATGAGCGAATGAAAGCACTGGTAACTGAACTGCAAGAACAAGCAGAGAAAATCAGGTTAGGTAAGTATGATAGTCTAGATTTTAGAATTATAGCGTGGCACTTAGCCTTGTTGAACCTCAAAGAGTTGGCCTTGGCCCATTGATCAGCCTGTCCAGAGCTCTCTTCGGAGCCTTCCAGCCCTCCAGCAGAGCAACACTCCTGTCCAACTTGATGTTGTCTGGGAACTTACTGAGGGTGCACTCAATCTTCTGTCCAGATTGTTGTTAAACTTACTGAACAGGACTGGCCCCAAAAACTAAGCTCTGGGGAACCCCATTAGTGACCACCCATGAGCTGGATGTAACTGCAGCCACCTCCACTCTCTGGGCCCACCTGTCCTGACAGGGCCTTTTACCCAGCAAAGCGTCAAAGGCTTTGTCAAAGTTCGCAGAGACAATATCCACAGCGTTTCTCTCATCCACCAAGTGGATCGTCCTGTTATGGAAGGAGATCAGGTAAAGCTGCCTTTCCCAAACCCTTGCTGGCTGGACCTGATCCCCTGGTTGTCCTCTATATGTTGCATAATGTCACTCAACATGATCTGCTCCATGTCCTTCCTTGGCACCACTGTCAGCAGATCTGCTCCATGTCCTTCCCTGTCAGCACTGTAATTCCCTGGATTGTCTCTCCAGCCCTTCCTGTGGCTGAGTGTCACACTGACTAACTTCCAGTCACCTGGAATCCCCCATGGGGTAGGTGACTATGGGACACCCATAGTCAGGCCTGCTGGTAAATGATGGAAAGTGCCTCTGTGGACTCTTCCACCAGCTCCCTCACTACCCCTGGGTGGATCGCATCTGCCCCCATAAACCTGTGTGTGTATAAGTAGTGTAGCAGGTCAATAACCAGTTCCCCTTGCATTAAGGGGGCTTCAGTTTCTCCCTGTCCATATCTTCCAACTCCGTGGGATGGTATCCAGTTAAAGACTGAATCAAAGAAAGTATTAAGTACCTGTGCCTTTTCCTCATCCTCTGTCACCATATTTCCCCATGCATCCAATAAAGGATAGGGATTATCCTATGTCCTTCTTTTATTGGTTGATCTTTTCCAAGTTCTTAGCTGTAGTGGTGCTGGCAAAGAGAAAGCAGGTCTGAAGTAGTTTAAAAGATTGAAATCTGTGTTTCTTCTTTTTGACTTGTGAGGCTATCTGAATGAATTGCAGTTGACTATAAGTAATGGAGAATATAAAATGAAAACATTTAATAAATGCTTATTATGCTGCTAGAGGCTGAGCATGTAGATTTAATTCTGCCCTTTTTGTGACTATCATGATACTGGTTTTGTCATTTCATACACCATTTCTTATATAATGAATTTTCTTTTACTTTGGAATGGAGCACAGGTAAGATTTTGTGCTCAGCGCTTTTTCTTTGTTGCTGTGAAACAGGGATCTAGAGTTCCTGAGGAGATGTTAAAACCCATGGACTGCCTCTGTCTCTTATGGGTATAGAGAAGACTGTTGAGCAGTTCATGAACTAATGATACATGTCTCATGAGCTAATAATGACTGTGGCCTTCTTCCTTGCTGCTCATTTGCCTGTTCTTGCCTGCTACACAGTGACAGAAGACCATAGTGCTGGTCTTTCCTTCATGTGGGCAACCTCTGTCATAATGTTAATACACAGTTTTGAGTGACATTGATTGAAATTGCTTTATATATCATTTAAGTCTATAAGAAAAATTAGGTACCTATATTGAATACTTCTGAAGGATATATGCAACATCTTTAGATTTCACTGTAAAAGCTGTCTGTCAGAGGATGAGTTCTTGTTTGAGGTTTCAAATTAAATGCCTCCAAGTTTATTTCATTGTTAAGGACACTGCTTCTCAGAATGGAAGTTAGTGCAGGGTAGAGCCTCTTGATGTTTGGAAGAGGAATGTTCAATAGAATGGCTGCAGGGCCTGGGAAGGAAGCATTTGTGATGTACAGAGATGACCAAAGTTGCAGGATGGAAATTATTTTTGCAGCATCATGCCGTGTAAATGAAAGATTTCAGAGGTCAGAGATAATGTAGTTATGATGTGAGATGTTGAGAACATGGATGAAAGTGGTATCTCTGTGGGTGGATATGAGAGGTTGTTTCTTAAGAAACTTGTACAGAAAGAGTTTACAAGATTTTGGCTTAGACTGGGT
Organism: Rhadina sibilatrix; assembly: GCA_013400275.1. Lineage (NCBI taxonomy): Eukaryota > Metazoa > Chordata > Aves > Passeriformes > Phylloscopidae > Rhadina > Rhadina sibilatrix. Next base: position 28,398 of record VWYO01013498.1, read on the forward strand.
ATAAAGACCTAATGAATTGGCTGAACTGAAAATAAATTGTGGTCTTTGAGAAAAGGACTTCAAAGGTAGGCTTAGAAGCTCTGTTTCAGTGATGCCTAGCTGACAGAGAAATCCTGGAGTCTCAGGAGAAATGTTAGCAAAACAGCACCTTCTTTATTTTGGACAGGGAGACAATTTTAGAGTGATGAGGTGGATCAGTGATTTGTCTACACAGAGAGACAATGTTAGTAAAAGCTGTTGTTATAAAGAGGCTGAGGTGTGTCAACAAATCTTGAAGTATTGAATGACGTAAAGCTTTAGAGAGCAAAAGATATGATTTAGGATGACCTCTAGTGAAAGGTTGAAATGAAACAAATACAATCTTGATATTAAATGCTGTATGTCTGAATTCTGCTTACAGTTTTGGTATGGTCTAAGGAAAATAATCCAGATGGTGCTGGGTCAAGATTGCATTCAGCATAGCTATTCTGAATGAGCTCTAGGGATTAGTATTTCCTGTAGTTCTACTGCTATGCTTGCTATATATTTGTGTTTTCTGCCCTTATGTTTATTGCCAAGCAGGGGAGGAAAGTTTCAGAAAACTATGTTTATTAAAATCTTTACCTCAGACTAACTGTAAAAAATGAGGGAAATAAAATACGTTCTAAAGAACAAGCCTTATTATCAATACTTTAAATCTGTTTGAAGTAGAAACTGTTATTTATTATATTTATTATTAAGGTTCATACTTCAAAAACTGGGAACTCATCAGCATTTCCATTCAAAGTTTTAATATAACTGATGATTTATCTTATCCATGTCTATAGAAAATGTGACAACTTACTGTTGTATTACAGGAGGCGGAGAAAAAGCTCGTAAGCTTCATACATCAAGAGGAAAGCTGTTACCCAGAGAGAGAATTGACAAGCTTATTGATCCTGGGTAGGTACTTCAATTTTAAAAACATTTCAGGTTGTCTTTTTCAGGTAAATATTGCAACAGGCTTCTTTTCTCTTTAGCTTCCATAAGCACTAGCAAATAACATGACTGAAATTTTACAGAAGTGTCCTTTGAAATACTGATCTCTTAAAAAAATTAAAAATTAACATTTTAAGTGAGATTAAATGGCAGATAGAACTGGGAATTTTTTACCGTTTTGTTTCATTTGTCATTATTCAGATCTCCATTTCTGGAGTTCTCCCAGTTTGCTGGTTACCAGTTGTATGGTAATGAAGAGGTACCTGCAGGAGGCATTATCACAGGCATTGGACGAGTGTCTGGGTGAGAGATTCCAGTCATCTACATTTCTTATGATATGAAAAGGAAGAAGGTATCATTTTGCTCAGTTTCCATTATTGGGCTGTTAGCGTTTTTAGTGTTTTGTTTCTGACACTCAAAAAAAAAATCAACAAAGTTGGCATCTCAGTTTGTTTGGTCATAGCTAAAAGGAAGTGAGGTTTTTGGCTTTGTTTTTGTTTGTTGGGGTTTTTTTAGCTAGTGAATCCCACTAACTAAACAAAACACACATGGAGTTTCAGGTGTCCTGTGAAGGAAAGAGATTAGTGCATCTGGAAAGCAATTTTAAAAAACAGGGTGGTATTTTAGCCACCCTATTAATTTTGCTTACTCCAAGACTGTTTTTGAAATTATGGTGCTATGCGGCATTATTTTACTCCCCAGAACAGTGGACATTATAGTGCTGAGCTTGCTGTTAAAATGTGTCCTAGAAGGAATGCAGGTGAGAAAAGCTCTCTTATGGCATCAGGGCTTCAAGAGTCCTTGGCATGTTGCAGTTCTTAAGCAATATATATACTTTCTCATTAAAACTACTTTTCTTTCTCATTAACTTTTTTTATTTTTAGGACAGAATGCTTGATTGTTGCTAATGATGCAACTGTCAAAGGTGGTACCTATTATCCCATCACTGTTAAGAAACATCTACGTGCTCAAGAAATTGCAATGCAAAATCATCTCCCTTGCCTTTATTTGGGTAAGTCCCATTGCAGAAATAGCCAGGGTCCTGTGTTAAGGGTGGCTGATGTATCTGCAGATCTGATTGACCAGGAATGTGTTTTAAGCACACCTGTTCAATTGTATTTTCATCAGTACTGTATTATCTCTACAGCAGGGTGGCACATCTTAGGTGGAGGGTGTATACTGGTTCTCTATCCACTGCACTGCTGTTGGGCTGGGTTCATGTAATACAGATGCAGCTGTTGACACTGTATCGCTTCTTTCTGTCATGGATAAGCAATGTAGACTCATCCAGTCAATTCAGTTAAAAAAAGAAAGTACATTCTAGTGGAGGATGTATCTGTATAAGAATACTAAGGAAATTAAAATAATAACAGTGACAAATTTGTCAAAAATGGTTTGGATCAATAGATTTTTTGGATTTGGGATGAATTTCTTTTGAAACAGAATTTAATTGTATTTTATTTTACATTTTGAGTTTATTCTATTAGACCAGTATTTAGCCAAACCTTCATGTTTTACTTACATATGCTTTTATTATAAAAAATGAGAAACAGAGTGACAGATATTTGTAATATGTTACTGGTAGTGTTTTCTCAGCCTGGTTTTATACTAATAAAGGAAGTTTCTGCCAATGACTTCCTTTCATACTAAATTTCCAGTCTAATGACTTTTGAACCTATTAGCCGGTTTCAGTCAGCTTTGACAGAGAGTGGTGAGAAAGCTGTTGTATATTCCTGTGGATGTTGTGTCTGTCAGCATCAGGGGAGAAAGACCTCCTACTCCATTTCAAAAAATAGGGCAGGTTATTCCTTGCCTCTTCAGGGTAGTTTAGAAGCTTAAGTGTCAGCTATGTTTGCCAGTCTGGATGCTTGTATCAATTAGTCAACATAAGTACAGGTCCTGGCCAGCACAAATGTTTGAAATTTCTTCCCCTGCTGATAAGTCCAGTAGAAGGATTAGGAGAAGTGTGAACTTGAAACTGTTGGTGAGGTGGATACAAGGACAGTGCGCTGTAGATTTTGTGGGATTGCCATATAAAGAGTCCTGGAGGGAAGGGAGGGGCTAAATTTTATCTTCGTTGTAAAAAAAAAAAAAAAAAAACCAAAACAGAAGAAGCTTAGCTTTGCTGTTGCAGAACTACTCTTACAATTTTTTTTGTCTGAATTATCAGTAAATTCTGTTTGTTCGGAGAAGTCTTTTTTAGTGAGTATCAGTGAGCAACTGTGAGTGAGTCTACTTTGTTTTAAGATCTACTATGTTTTAAGACCTTATGGAGTTAGGAAGTGTGGGATACAGCTATGTCTTTAAAAGAAAGGTTTAGGGATTTTATTCCACCTTTGAGACGTGTGGTTCTTGAATGCATAATGTCGTTCATACCTGGTGAATTACTTTACCCTTGGTTTCTGCACCTGGACTTGTTCCAGTTGGTTTGAGCTGTGTGATTAGAGAGACCACTTTGTAGTCAGTCAGCACTGTGCTGACTATGTAATTTCCATGTTGTTTGAACTGCCTTTTCCACCAGTGATAACAACTGCCTAGGTGCTAATTCTCATGTGTACACCTGGTGCTATTTGTCACTGAGTCAGTCACTGGTGCGGACATTTTGTTTTGGCTGCAGTCATGTAAGATGAGAATCTGCATACGTACTGGTGGTAGTAGGTAAAAATTAATTCCTAGGAGATTAATTCTCAGAGATGCTTTTCTCAGCTTGCATTTCCTTATAGTCTACTATCTTTCTCTGGATACTTCTCGTGACAGGTTGTATTTTCATTAATTGGGAGCAGAGAGATAGCTGCCGTTGGCGACCTGTAAGCAGGAGGGTGTATCCTGAGGCAGGGGCACATAATAAATGAATCTTCCTAAAGATTGTTTAATGTTTTTGTTGTGAAGTTTAATCAAGCTATGAAAGTACGCAGGCAGCACCTTTTGAACTTGATGGTGATCAGCTCTGCCTTTTTCTGAAGCTTGTGACAGAATTGCAGTAGAATAGTTGAGTTAAAATTGTACATTGAAAGTATTCTTAGTTTAAATATTTTACAGCAAGATGAGTTTAAAAGTTTGTTTAGGGAGGTATGGTTGCATCTTTATGCACATCTGAGTTTACTATCTATGAAAATCATAAGGATGGATGCTATTTTAGAGAGGAGTGTTTACCATTTTTCTTCTTTATTTTTCCAAAAAGAATGTGCTATTATACCTATATTCATGAAAATATATACAGTATTATTGATAGTAATTGCTGTATATTTTAAGTAACATGCAGATACTTTACCGACAAGTATATAATGCTGTTCAAAACATGTTAATATAATTTGATTCATTCTAGTTGATTCAGGAGGAGCAAATTTACCTCGTCAGGCAGAAGTATTTCCAGATCGAGATCATTTTGGCCGTATTTTTTATAATCAAGCAGTCATGTCCTCACAAGGAATTCCACAGGTAATTTGCATTTATCTAAGAGTTAAATGTACTAAATAGTTTTTTATGCTTGCTGCAGTTGCCTCTTTGGGAAGGCTTGTGCCCATGTTTTGTTTCTGATGGCATTGTGTTATGCTAACCTGTTGTCCCAGTCTGGGGCTTGGAAGCACTGTAAACACAGTAACTGTCCACAAGAATTCATTATAGTTTTGAAGAAGCTGTCTACTTTTCTTGATCCTAGTGTTAATGATTTGACCTACCTGCTCCTGTCTGGGCATAGGAGAGAAATGGACTTGGAAACATGATATGTAGGGCCGTTTGAGAAAACACTAGAAAATCTCTTGGAACAGTTCTGCATCAGCACTGCAAAGGTGAGGACCCCTTTGAGGATGGCTAGTAAATGAGATGTATTCTCCACTAACAGGGTTATGTGTATATTTATAAACCTATTTTATGCCCTGATGTGCTTTATGCTGAAACAGCCCTAATAATAAGGTTATTTTCTAATGCATTAATGATTTATAGAATTACTGTTAGTCACAGTTTCTGAATGTAGAAGTGGTTTTGTGTCATGGTTCACTCATTAATACATAGGGATCAGTTTTTTGATGCAGATGCAAAACCAGTTTTTTGATGCTAGGAAAGCAGAACTACATGTTTTACTGGATCTGTTATTCATGAAGAATGTAAAATATTTGAGGATTGCTGATGGGCAGCTATGGCTGCAGTGACAGTGAAGGGCAGGATGTATGGTCCCAATGGCGTTGAGAAAGACAGGTAACAGAATAAAGACTTGAGGGGAATTAATAGCAGGGACCCATGAGAAGCTGCCAGGGACAGTGGAAAAATCCATGATCTTTGAAGCTAACCTTCTGCAAGTAAAGGATCACTACAGAAGAGCGAATGATTGGGTAATTCATACAGAGTTGCTGTCTACTCAGTCACGTCCCACCTCTTTGTATGGTTTTGTAGCTCTCTCTTATACTTGCCTTACACTCTCTTTTGCAGACCAAAAAACAAGCTTACTTAGCTGTTCTTCCTGCAGTGTTCCACACCTCTGATGGTCCTAGTTCATCTTCTTTTCCTGATCTTATTGTATCTTTTTTAACATGAAAGAAAGATTGCACCAACAGTGCTTAAAACAAGTCAAAAAAAGACAGATTGTGTGGAACTTCTTAGAACTACCAATTCTGAGCACCAGTTCCCAGAGCTAGTCTTTTTTTTCTTCAATCCCAATGGAGAGCAGACAGCTTCCTCATTTAGCACTGAGGCACAGCAAAATTCATTTGATCCTGCAGAATTCTTTCTGTTTACCAGGGGAAAGTATATACAACATTCCAACAAAACAATAAATTAATAGAAGAAATAAAGATGTTGTTTGAAACCAGGCATTCTTTATGGACATCTGCAAGTGGTCAGAGCAAAAAGAAGTTATGATCATAAATCCAGATTCTCCTTTAGGCCTGTGATGTATAAAATCCTGACAGATTAATCTACAGCTAACTATAGGAGCTGAGAAATGCAGAACAGTTAAAAAGTATTCAACCTCTATTTTCTATAGAATGAGAACAGCAAAATCTATTCTAAGGGAGAAACACATCACACATACTGTGGAACTTGTGATGACAATACTTATTTTTAAGAAAAACTAGTTCTCTACCACACTTTGAAACCCTGAAAAAGCTAGTCATTATCCTGGCAGAGGGCTGGGATACATTTTAGTTTCTGAGTGCCTGCAGTGTGCCCTGAGGTTCTCTGAAGTTGTATGTCATATCAGTTGTTATATGTTATATTTCCATATAACATAGAAATATAACCAAGATACATGTCCTCCCATGTTGTCTGAGGCTGAGCTGTCACAGAGCCAGACTCATGGCAGTCCTCTGACACAAATCCCACCATAATACCAGTATCCAGTGTTTTTCAGAAGGAATAAAACCCTGGAGAGACCATCTTCACTGGATTCTCCTGCCCTGGAGTTCAGGGAGACACGATTCCAAGCACTCACACAAGCTGGGGCCTTGGGCTGGGGTTTTTTTCTGGGGGAAGGAGGTAGTAGAAGCTCGTACTTCTAGGGTGAAGCAGATGCAGCAGTCAAGGATACAGTATTGAGTCCAACTCCTTATGACAGATACTGGCTTTGCAGAATTTTTGAGGAAACTGCCTGTGTTGCCTTGATACCTTTTTGACACATTTTGGAAGCAAGTCAGAGTCCAAATCTTAAACCATCTTTTACTTTTCCAAAGAATCCTGAGATCCATTGCCTCTATAAAAATCCTAGGCTGAGCATTCCAACAACACACTAAATCTCTTTAGGGAGTTTGATGTCATTTACCTTCTGCAATTCTTTCCAACAGTAGAAGTGGACCAATTGTAGTGGTTAGATAGGTCTCCAGAGAAAAGCAGTGTTTAATTAGAACAAAAATACATGCAGGAAGAAGACAGTTTGTAAGCTGGTCATCGTATAAGACTCCCTGATAGATTCAGGTTGGTCCTATTTTTTTGTTGAACAGCAAGTGTCAAAGGAGTAATGTTTTGCTGAATTACCTTTTTTGGAGAAATTTTGGAAAACCTTATTTTTGCTAATGACTTCAATCATGATCTGCTATGGGAGTAATGATTTTTAGAGATGTTACGTCAAAGATAAATATGTATACCCAGCTTGCAAGGTTGAAATTACTGATACTGGGTAGGACCTTTCTAGAAATGCTTCGACCCTACGGTCATGCTCTTGTTTCCAGCATATCTTGAAATGTATTTTACATACCTTTAATGTTGCATTAAAAAGTTGAATTTGTTTTTCTTTCAATTACCATATGGTGTTGTATTGGCAGTAATTGTATTCACGTACAATAAAAACTAAATATAAGAAAGATCTGTCTTTTAATAAAACATATTTCTGTTTGTTATGACACTGATGAAAGTTAAATTCTCCAATTATGACACCGATGAATGTTTATCTTCCTTCAAGTATTTATGGAAGACTGGGAAAAATGTTTTACTGAAGCACTTTATTTAAAGGACGTAATAAGGGTGCATTTTTGGGGGAGATGTATCTATGCTTTGTTTTATTTCAAAGGGGCACTGTTAACATTTGTAAATCTATTATTGGTCCAGTACTAACAGATTGTGATAGCTAGAACCATATTCCCTGCTGAGAACATGTCTCTTCAGAAAATGAGATTCGGAAACTATGCTCTTTCTGATCTCCATTCTGGTCAATTCTTCTGAGATGGGAGTCTGGATATTGTTAGTTTGCTTGCCTTTTTTCCCCCCTTTTTTTGTTTTCAAGTTGTTGATTGTGCTTTTAATTTCCCCTCCACTTTCACCTGTGACTAATCTATTATTCACCCACTACATCTTAAATTACGTTGTTGCCTATATGGGTGTGAATCAGAAAGCTGTGATTAGCTCCTCATTAGCTGCTTCCTGAGCTCTCTCACATTCATACACTGCATGGCTAGGATGGGGGATGGATCAGTGGATATGGAATAGTGTATGTGCACTTAGGACTGTTGACTTTTATTGAACACATCAAGAATTTCTTTGCAGCAATTTAGAAAATTAGGTCAGGAAGTGCAGCCATTTTTTGTGAATTTGACAAGTAGATTGTATTTTTTCCAGTAGATACGTATTCCAGTTTTTATGTTGGAAAAAATTAACACCCGAATTAAAGTTTACATGCAGGCACATTTTTTCAGTGTGAGCATGGTGAAGTTAAGAACAGGAAAAAAACCACAAATTCTGGAGGGAAAATGAAATTAACTTATTTACACCAAGTTTCTCCCATTTCTAGAGGCTTATGTTATTTTTGAATTTGCCAGGAGTTATTTATTCAATGCACAGGAGAATACTGCAAATTAATCATGTGACTCTGGATGTAGTTTAAGATCCCGAAAACTGTTAGCAGAAAAAGCTGTTTGATTTGATGATAGCAGATCAACATAGTTCATGTAGTCCTATTTTCAATATGCATAACGTGATTTGGAAGTTTTATTTTTATATGTGCGGTTTTCTTCTTCTTCTAAATTACCATGTAACAGAGAACACTAATTGATATCACCTTAGAATTATCTTGAAACAAACTTAACATAAAATAACATTGTTTTCTGGGTTTTTTAGATGCTATTTGTGTGCATCTCTGTGGTTGTGAAGGGAAGTGTTTGTCTTTTTCATATGAATATTCCTTTTCTTCTGCTCTACAAGTGTCTTGAAAGGGTCTTTGAAGATGTACCTGTGAACTATGATCTTCAGACTATAGGAGAGATTGAGAAACTTCATTTCCATTTTTGTCTACAGTTACAGTATTTGTCATATCTGGGGTCAAGTCAGTTTTGTAGAAGTATCACCAAGATACTAGTGGTAGAAAATGTTCATTGGGTAGGTGTTCATCTCAAAATTAGGCAAAAGGATGAAGCAGAGATTATTCATGTTGAAGCCTATAATGAGATGCTTAACACATCTCAAAAGGGCAAAATTAATTAGTTGATCTATTGAAGACCTAAAGTAGCATACTAGGAGATGGGAGAAATTTCCTTCAAAGGATGTTAACACTGGTGCAATTATGCCAATAAGCAGTAACTGAAGCCCTGACTTAAGTGTAAATACCAGGAGAAACCTCTAGGTTTTAACCTTTACTGTTCATCATTCTGTGGTAGAATGTGTGTCGCTTCAAACATACCACTTCTGTAGTTCATGGTACTTCATATAAGAATTTTCCAGCAGGGTGGTCTGAAGATCATAGTTCAAAAGACAGTTGAAAATGGAAGATTCCTTATTTTTAAATGAAATGCTGAAACATAGAAAGTTTTCTCTATTAGACAAAAATAATCTTGCAGTGCTGTCCAATGACCTTATTAAAAGGTATGTATTATGTATTTAAATATTTTGTGTCTTTGCTATTTTTAAGGGTTTGGATAGTTCATTAACTTGTGCTTTTTGTTTTCCTGATAGATAGCAGTAGTCATGGGATCCTGTACAGCAGGAGGAGCATACGTACCTGCAATGGCTGATGAAAGTATTATTGTTGGCAAGCAGGGAACAATATTCCTGGGAGGGCCACCACTGGTAAGGATACAGAAGTTTCTAGTGACATGGCCCCTCTCCCCCTTCCCCCAAATCATCTGTGATAATTGTACACCTTAAACAATTGAGACATTTCTTGGTGAGATATTTCTAGATAATCTGTAGATTAGTTTGTATTTTTAAGTATATCTAAATGTTTCCATCTTAAATCAAATCTCTTGTGTTCATTAGAGGTGTATATATAAAAATCAGACTCGTGTCTGTGTCGAGGTGTTTTTGTAGTACTACTTTTAGAGTGCTGTGCACAATTTAGATGATAAAAATCGTTTCTGTATTCAATTATGTACTCTCTAGGTTTGACGCAAAATTTGAAAAAATCACAACCATGTGTATTGTCAAAGGTTGTGAGATCTCATGGTTGTGAGATCACAACCATGTGATCTCAAAGTCAAGATCAAAGATAGAAGAACTTCTGAAGCAGGACTGATCTGCTGTATTTTTTATATCAGTTTATTGACAAAGGAGGCACACTTAAAATGGAGTTTGTCGGTCCTGCCTTCCTGCCTGCCTGCCTGCCTGCCTTCCTTCCTTCTGACCTGACCTGACCTGACCTGACCTGACAAAATTCTGTGAATTAAACCTTGCTTTATTGTGGAACTCACAGTGGTATTTGTGACTGTGAAGTACTGCAGTATAAGGGACCTTTAAAATTACAGTAGCTTGGCACAACAAAAGGAATACTTGAATGTGGTTCATTATTTTAAAAATAATTGTATGTCCTAGTGTAGGCTCAGTTCTATATCAATATAAATAATAATGCAATAACGTCAGTCTTCTGCTGACCAAGATTATTCTACTTAACACAAACTTTATGAGAAAAGTATTTTTAGTAATAAATATTAGTGCTAGAACTAACAGAGAATCATTCATTACAACTATTCAAGTCTCGATGAAACATGGTTGGATAAACTTGCTTTTTTGACATAGTCAAATATTTGTCAAATTTATTGTACAAACTGGTCTGAGGCAGCACAGTGGCTCTGTTTTGATTGCAGTCTTTTGAGAACTTTAAGGTGAGCTTCCTGTGACAAAGCCAAATGTAAATCAAATGTCTCTCAAGAGTCCTTCCAACTTGAGCATGCCGAAATGGAGAAATCGCTTTGTTATAGCATTGTTAATGAAGATACTGCTCCATTGATTTCTCTTGTAACAGAGGAGGCAAAGTCTCTTGGATGTCACTTCCTTCAACACTTAAAATACTGGGAAAATGTGGCATGTCCCATTAAACTATGGGAAAACAACCACTGACAGATTTATTTGTTACCTAGTTCCTAAGACATGATTGTGTTACTCTCATTAAAAGTAAGAAGGACTTATTCTTTAATGTGATTTAGTGTTTACTTTTATAGCTTTGCACTCATTTCCACAGCCTATTTTTGTGTTGCATTATTTTCCTTTAGAGTGAATTTTTCCCTGTTGCATCATCTTGTTGATAAAAGTAGATTTGGCATTTTATACCTCTTTCAAAGTTTAGTGTATAGGTGGCTTTTAAATTCTTATGCAGTTAAAAAAAAAAAAAGAAAGAAAAAGGAAGAAAAAAGGTCTTGCATTTGTACATCTTAAATAAATTCAGAATTTAACTGGCAAATGGAAAGCAGGGGCATGGGACACACACCTGAAAGTACAAGGATAATTCATTGTCTACCCTAATAAAATAAAAGGCATTTAGTTTGAAGAAATTTATTATTTTGGTAGAGGCTTTCCAAGTTGATAAGAAGAATAAAGTAATCAGGAAAAGCAGATGAAGTAATGAATAGCAACTATGTAATGTAATGGTAATTTATTTACTGCTCATTAGGATTTTGTTGTTAGAATTTTGTTGACATTAATTGTTTCAAATGTCCTACCTAGGTTTCTGTTCCTTTTAATTTTGAATTAGTGTTTTTCCACTTTTTGTTTTAGGTAAACATAGAGAAGTCCTCCTCAAAATTAAGTAGTTGTTTATAAACTTATCACGGTAATTTAGATATTTGGAGTTTCTTATTGAAAAGTGGCACAAATATGAATGAAGATGCTATTTGAGAATAATATTAATTGAGTGAGTAATATGTGATTTGTACATCTTTCCTTTGAGATAAGAAAACTGGTGTGATGAAAGACTTTGTATATCAACTTTGTATATCAGAGTGTTAGTAGGTTCCTTGCTGTAACTAAAAATAACTGCCCTGGTTGCAGGAACACCTGAGCTGTCAAAGTACAAAACTTTTCAAAATATTTTCAGCAAGACATCTTATACCCAGTATCACCCAGAAAGCTGGCTTAGAAGATGAAAAAAAGAGAACCAGATGCTTGTTCTCTGGGAATGGTAATCACTTAACATCACAAGGCAGTTTATATCATACATGTGTACTGACGTAGCACATGAGACTTTTTCTAGGGTAGACAAGGAAAAGGGTGACCTGAGTCAGGCCTCAAGGCAGGGCTTGACTAGGCAGGTCAGTGACTGCAAGCATGTTGTGAAATTGGAAAGTTGTAAAATCTTTCCCCGTTTTAGAGGAAAATTTCGCAACTGTCCTCCAATTTAATTTGTTTCTTAGCAACCTGCAGATGTAATGATCCTTATCTTTGTGCGTACAGATCAAACTTTATTGTCTCCACCTGTCAGCCTTTCTGTTCTGTAGAGCTTTTCATATTCTCACTGAAAATATATTCTTGCCTTCCTCTAAGTGTCAGAACTACTTCAGACTCCCCTAGAAACTCCCTATTCCAAGCTGTAGCAGATATTGTAGCTGTTATTGAGTAAGTTCTGTTCCCCAAAACATCTTTCCTATATGAAGAAAATTGGATTGGACTTTATTGCTTACCTGCCTAAAACAAAACATCCTGAGGAAGTGAAAAAATAAAAATCCCTGGTGTTACTTATAATTAGACTTGAGATGTGTATGATAAAAAATGTGAATTGTAGGTACAGTCTACCATCTAAAATGGTAGATTTCTTGGCCTCCCTTTTTTGGAAAGGTGAGAAGTAATGGCTTCATGAACAGATCTCAGTAGAAGAGGACAAATGTCACAGTAGCAGTAGTACTCAGGGCCATTCTTCTGTGTTTCCTCAAGTGGAGTATCTGTATCCTCATCTTTAGCAGTACTGCTTACTAGTTGAGGATGTCATTAGATCTATAGGCTCTTGTTCCAGAAACTTCTGATTCTTCCTTCATGAGGGAAAATTTACTATTTTCTGTGCTCAGAGGTGAAAAAAAGTCTGGTAAAAAGAGGGATAAGTTTTTCAGATTCATGTGTATTTATGTACTGGGGACTTTCCTACATACTGGTCTCATCTATGGTGGGAAACACGTATTATAGCTAAAGTTTATGTTTATTTCTTTTAATAATTTCTTGCTGAAGTAGTTTGAACATGTGTTTCTTAGAAAATACCCACATATCTTGTTGTCAGAATTCAATGAACTTTAAGGTAACTTCAACTAATAAGTGACTTTAAGTGTTACTTAAAAGTGCAGTTTGTAGAACGCTCTACTGCTCTACTGCAGTATTTAGAGAGGTGATGGAGCAAATACTCATTCTCAGCTACTCTAACAGAGTAAGACACATTTGGGCTGCAAGGTGCAGCTCTGGGCGCTCCAGAATAAGCCTGAGTGAACCAGTGAAATTCCATGAAGATGATGGAGTAGAATATCTGTAAAATGAGGAGCGTGTGAGAGAGATGAGACTTTCCAGTCTGTTGAAAACATGTCTTAGGGTGAATCTATCCATACCTTGCAAGGCAGAGTAAAGATAGTAGAGCCAAGCTTCTTATTGGTACCCTGTGATAGGTCAGGAGGCTGCCGGGCACAAATTGAAGCACAGGAAGTTCTGTTTAGTTGTAAGAAAACATTTGCTGCAAGGATGGTTATGCCAAGCCAGGTTGTCCAGAGAGTTTGTAAAGTCCCCATTTTTGAGCTCTTCAAAACCGATGGTCATTACGTGGTCATTAACGACCTTCTCTGGTTGACCCTGCTTTGAGCAGAGGAGTTAAACTTTACAATCTCACATAGTAGCAGACAGAGTCCACAGCTCCAAAATTGTGATTTAGGGAAGAAAAATTTCACCTCTGTGGAAAAATAAAAAAGCCATTTTTGTAATATATTTTAAAATGAGTCTCTGGATTTCCATGCCAACGTAAATCATTGTGCTGTTCAGCTTTGTGCCAAGTTCTGCAGTAGTTAATAGTGTGTTTTAACTGGTTACGTAATTACAAATGTATGCAATTATTTCATAGAATCATAGAATANCGTGTGCTTCATTTTTAAATATAAAACTTGGAAACTGAAATCTGTTTTGGAAATTATGATAGTTTTCCCTTCCCTTGCTTGTACTTTACCTCTGACTCTCTCTGGGTGATGCATAATGGTTTCTCCAGCTTTAAAGGAATTCTTCTCAAAGCACTTATGTAGAGTAGAAATGCCTCAAGAAGCCTTCTGTTTTGTTTTTTTTTTAACCTCAGTAGTAAATGATACTTTTGTATCTTTGTTCCAAAAAGGAGACCATTCACTCTTAAATTACCCTTTCATGTCTAAGATGATACAGAGACAGGCTTTGGATTGTGCAGTCCAGATACTTTTATGGAGACATCATACTTGATCCAAGCAGTTACATGTCATTGATACNAAAATAATGTAGTCAAATGGTAGAATCACTTACCTTATAGTACACCCTAAAGATCACTGAGTCTGGCCATTAACCTCGCACTGCCAAATGCACCACTAAACTGTGCTTTAAACCCTTAAATGCCACATCTGTAGGCATTTAAATACCTCCAGGGATGGTGACTCAACGACTATCCTGGACAGGCTGTTCCAATGCTGCATAACCCTTCCAGTGAAGAAATCTTCCTCACTTCTCTTACAGATATCTTCTTACAGTCACTGTTTAGGGAAGACTTAAGTTAATTATGTCTCTGACAGAAACATTCCATTAATTAGCATGCCACACCTTCATATTCCATGGGTAATTCAAATTTCAAACCAAAATCCACTGTTGAAGAAATATCTATACCTAAATTTGCAAACCTGACAGTTCAGAAGTGTGTGTGTTTGAGAATATTTATATATTTTTTTATATATATATATAAAAATCGTGTGCTTCATTTTTAAATATAAAACTTGGAAACTGAAATCTGTTTTGGAAATTATGATAGTTTTCCCTTCCCTTGCTTGTACTTTACCTCTGACTCTCTCTGGGTGATGCATAATGGTTTCTCCAGCTTTAAAGGAATTCTTCTCAAAGCACTTATGTAGAGTAGAAATGCCTCAAGAAGCCTTCTGTTTTGTTTTTTTTTTAACCTCAGTAGTAAATGATACTTTTGTATCTTTGTTCCAAAAAGGAGACCATTCACTCTTAAATTACCCTTTCATGTCTAAGATGATACAGAGACAGGCTTTGGATTGTGCAGTCCAGATACTTTTATGGAGACATCATACTTGATCCAAGCAGTTACATGTCATTGATACAGTCTTTTAAGGAAAATTGTTTTTATTAAATTGTTGTGTATTTATTGGTTTAGAAAATAAAAACTTCTAATGGTTGTTCTATGGTTAATATTTAAATGAGTGAGTTAAAATTCACGGAAGTGTTTATGTAGAGAAAACAAAATTGAGAAACCCTAGGTTTCAGCTGGGATATTGTTTGTTTGAAACAATGCATGGAAATGTCTCATTTGAAATTTCATATTAAGTGGTGAGAAAAATTTTGCGAAAAAGCATGTTTGTGAATCTGAAGGATGTGTAAGGGTATGCACACAAATGATAGACATAGCAGTAAGTAGAACAGTGGGGAGTATCTTGGTAAATATAAACTACATATTAACACTAGGATAAGCATGCAAAGTCAAAGAAAAAAAGTAATTTTTACAAGATTCTGTGTTGTCATATTTTGATGCTCTGAGGGAAAGTAAACAGGGAAATATGATCAATGAAGAAGCATTTTGCAAAGATTTCTGCCTGTATTGTACCTAAGATGGTATAAATATTAATGCAAGACAAATGTCAACTGTGAAGCTCATTTTCCTTTCCTTGTGCCAGGTTAAAGCAGCAACAGGTGAACAGGTATCAGCAGAGGATCTTGGAGGGGCAGATCTTCACTGCAGGTTTAAAGAAATATTTTCCTATAGTTAATTTCTTCCATATTTTAGACTTCCCTATCCCCTTCCCCTTCCCCCGCACTTCCCTTTTTTTATTTTATTTTGGTTTTAGATCTTTCTTAAGCTGTGTTTACCTTTTGAAAATTATTTTTCATTGTTGTCTGGNTATCACAGTTACATTGTGTTACTCTAGTTAGCATTGTTTCCTTCATTTACTGCTTTAAAATACTCACATATCTAGTGTACTGCAGCATCATGCAATATATGGAGGACTTCAATACTGAGTGTTAGCAGAATAATATGTATTGAGGAAGAGTATACTTTTTGCACACTGTATCTTTCTTATTGCCATGTAGAATTCAGTACAAGCAACATCAAAATAGCTTGTGCTTTTTGTAAAAAGATACTTCTTATCAAACCCAAAAAATATGTGCACTTTCAAGTTCTGCAATTAATAATAAACAAAATTAGTTGTTACAGCACAGTAAGTTATGTATTGCTGTATAATAAATACTTATTTGTTACATCAGTTTGAAGTGAATAAAGGATTCTTTTGAAGGGCAGTTCATGCCAATTTTGTAAACATATTTTTCTTTATAATTGAAATTAATTTTTGCTGCATATGAACAATGCTTTTTTATATTTTATATTGTCATTTAGATTTTTTATTTCCTGCAGTTGCTATTTTATTTCATGTCTGATAACTTGAATGTACTCTTTCAAAGAAAAGGTCAGGCATGGGTTTTATTTTTAAAGTAATTTCATAATAAAATATAGAGCTGAATTGTTGCAGCTATATTTTCAAGGTCTTAGAAGCTTAAAATTTCAATTTTTTATTGCCTGGTTTATCTTGCTTTTTTCCCCCCAAAGTATTAATCTTCCTATTGATGTATATATACAGAAAATCTGGTGTAACAGATCATTATGCCTTGGATGACAATCATGCACTTCATCTGGCAAGGAAAGTTGTAAGAAGTTTGAATCTCCAGAAGAAAGTAGATGTAAGTGTATAGAGTCTGAAAACACTGCATTGTTGAAATTAGGAATGCTTTTCTCTGCCTGATTGATATAACACTTGTTTTATAGAACACAGATTTTTGTCTGTGACTTTACACATTGGAAAATGGAAGTTAGGGTTCTTGTCCTTAAAGATTTCTCTGATGCTTCAGTTCTGCAATTACATTCCTGCTGTATTATTCCCAGTAAAACTACTGGGATTAAATGCAAGAATAAAGCAACTAGAAGAGTGCTTCAGAGTCATAGAATCTCACTTTTAGATTAATCCAGTCTTGCAAATGACTTAATTTTAAACCCACATGATCCTTTCCATGGACTTCAAATTAGATACCTGCTAAAGCATCTTTTTGAATAGACATTTTCTGGGATTATTAAGGAGTTGAAAACTGAGGGGATAGACATATATCTAGACAATGAATTCTATTGATTTAAGAATTCCTTGTAGTAAATGGGATGGCTAGCATATGGGGGTGGAATTGCCTTATATTATTTTAGTTGGAGATATGAGAGGGTGAATGACAGCTCAAGGAAGGCAAGATGTTGTATTCAGTTGTGTGACAAAATCTTCACCTGTTTTTCAAAATGGTGCCTGCTTAGAGGGCACGGGGGAAAAGTAAGCAAATAGGAGGACCTGCCTATTTTTTTTATAACATGGAACAAGTGGGGCACATGTGGAGGTATGTGCAGGAGTAGGAAAAAAGATAACAGTGAGAAACTGTTATCAGCCTTCAGTTTAGGAAACTTGACCTGTGTGCAAAATGACAAGCCAGTGCAAGCATTTTGATGTTGTTGGTAAGGAGAAGTCTGTGCTCAAAGAAGTTGACAAATTAATTGTTGTTTGAATTTTTAAGTTATAATGTGAGCTCATGATTCCTTTGTTGTGTAAATTGTTTTGTTACATTGCTATAGGTGACTATAGAACCCTCAGAAGAGCCTTTATTTCCAGCTGATGAAATATATGGAATAGTTGGTGACCAGCTAAAAAGAAATTTTGATGTCAAAGAGGTATGAGTATTAATGCAAGATTTATATGCCCATACATACATGCACAAATTTTCATGGAGGAAATCACTCTTTATATTATCATAATTGATAATACCTGATTTGGGTACCTATTTCTTTATATTTTTGACCAGCAGATCCATTGTGATAGCAGTGACTTGTTGAAAATACAGTATTTTTTGATTATACTTTTAAGAAGTATTAACAAGGATTGGTAACATTCTGAAAAAGCTGACAGAAATGGGAACTCCTCATTGGAAAAGCATTCTACAGACTTGTGCAAGGATGTGGTGGCTTTCTTTTTCTGTCAGTCCTGTGAAAGATGAATTGTTTAAATATTTATGGAGAATAAGCACACCAAACAATTGAGCCTTCTCTGAACTGCATACAAAGACTATTGTATTCTACTGTAGGCCCAGTATAATTATCTGCCGTGAAACCTTCATCTGAGCCAACATGCTTTCTCATATTTTGCACAAATATCACATCTGGAGCCTTTTTCACTACTAGCCAAGTATGTATTTTAGGAAGAGTCTTAATATGTACCTGTCTTAAAATATTTGGCAGAAATTACTAGGATTTGCTTTGCATTAAGGGGAAGAGAGATGAACAGCTTCACTGAGTTTCATACTTCACTCTCAAAAGTTGGAATAGTTCAGATTTATGTTGTTTAAAGTTGAAATAAGTATCTTCTGGCAAATGTCTTGCTAGCAGTGGATCTGTATTTATAAAAAATGGCTCCTTTGGATCACAGAGAAACCTCAAATCATATCTTCATTATTTTTGTGTGTAGGAAGCCTAAAAAATCGTATCTCTAAGCAAGTGGCTCATGAGTGTATATGTGTTTTTCTTTACAAATGAGAGGCTATTGATTAATGTTTAATATAGGCAGAAGTTTTTGTTTGAAATTCAGCTAATCAGGAAAATGTTCCTGTGTAATTTAGCTATTTGGTTGGAACATTCTTAATATTGAAATTCCATTTTTTACAAACATATAGATGAATCACACTTGAAAAACTAAGTGGGCTTTGCCTGCCATCCAAACTGTTTATATGGTGAGCTGCTTGATGTTCTGTAAATGGAAAGGTTTAAAGTCTTATGTTCTCATGGCCTTCCTTTCTAAACAAATTAAAACCTTGAAGGATTAGGAATTTATTGTTATTTTCCCATTGTTTCTTAAGGTCATCGCGAGAATTGTAGATGGAAGTAAATTTGATGAATTCAAAGCCTTGTATGGGGATACTTTAGTTACAGGTAAGTAGAACTATAATGATTCTGTAAAAGTTCCCACTGGTTTTATAATTGGATTTATTCTGGCTCACCCACTGATATTTTTAATGATGTTTATCTTCAGAAGAATAGCAGTTTCTGTTACCAGGAGAAAATGTTACCTTTATATGCTATGGAAAAATAAATACATGTGGAAATTTACAAATTAATCTCTCTTCTTTAGGATTTGCAAGAATTTTTGGTTACCCAGTAGGAATTATTGGAAACAATGGAGTTCTTTTCTCAGAGTCAGCAAAAAAGGTAAACAGATTATTAGTTTCTTTGCCATTGAGAAACGAAACTTCTGGTGGACAACTTGCTCTTAAGATGGGGATCTTTTTTAAATAACGAAAGAGAACTGGCTCCAAGTGTTTCATGTAAATGTGAAACAGGTATAAGCTGTTAATAAGCTGTTTCTAAAACTGACTATATTTTAGAAACAGCATTTGGTAGATTTTTCTCATGTGAAGCAGAACAGCATTTGGATTCCTGTGAATACAGCATAGTTGAAATAATATATCCTGAAACTTAAATCTATTACAAGACAAGTCCATCCTGATTACATCAAATACCCTGTTGGGTATTTCCAGCCTCTCAACTATGAAGTACTACGGAAAATCACATCATTGTTTTTGTGAAAACTGGAAAATCTAAAACTTGGATTCCAGTACTCGCTTCATTGGTTTACCAGAGCTTTGATTTTCATACTTTGCTGCGGCATCTCCTGACATAGAATAATGAGTGAATACCTGTGCAGTCTCTCAAAATCTGTGAGCTAAAATACCTGTTTTGTGAATGAAAGGCTGTGTGTGAAGGAATATTGTGTTTTTATTACCGTTAACAGTGCTTTACAGTTTGGACTTTAGGGAATGATGGTGATAAAGAGTACCTGGGTATTGCAAAGTGTTTACCTGGGTCCGTGTTGCTTGCTTTAAGTTCTTTATTTTTTGAAGAAACAGCTGTCAATTGAATTTTTTGTAATAGCAATTTATATGCCAGTTTTGTTCTAACAGGCTTCTTGAGCTAACAGTGAAGAAATCAGTATTGAGAATATACAGAAAAAGGAAGCACTGATGAGAGAGGTGTAGAAAGGAAGTAATTTTACTGGATTTATTGCTATTATAAAATAATATACAAAATTGAGTTTCATGTGGTGAAGGAGTACTTCCAACTAGGGGCAGTAAATGGCCCTTTTTTTTCATCTGGCATTTGTTTTTAACAGTTATTTCCAGGTAGAAAATAACTCTTGCAGTATTTCTAATACTTCCATTATTTTTCCAACAATTTAGTGCTACAACTTTTTTTCCTAACAATGAAAAAAATGTAAGGAATCTTCATTTTCTGACTTTTACTGGCATATCAGTACTGTAAAACGAAATTATTTCTAGAGAAATCTTTGTCCATGATGTTGAATCTATAAGCAACATATCTTAGCAATACTCCTTTTTGTTTTCCTTGTATTTTTGTAATGAGTTGTTGCATATTTTTCCCATGATCATCACTATGCTAGTCACATGTTTCTCTGAAGAAGATTATACTTAATTATTTTTCTCTCTTTTTTACAACTTCTGCAGGTTTTATTTAGTAAGAGGCTAGATGTTTTCTCAGTAGTTGTGCTACATAACCTTGTTTTGTTGTTTTGTTTTTTTTTTTACCAGCAAGTGTATAAATAAGCTAAAGAACTCTATTGATTTAGAATAGTTGAAACAGAGGCTTGGAATCTACTATTTGTAACTTTGCTAGGAAATTGTTCTTTTTCTAGTAAATAGGGAGAGGGAATCTGCCTTCAGGAAAGGGTGAAAATGTTACAGCAACTGGCAAGGCCATGAGTAAATAATGTAAATGGGCCTTTCGAAGTTTTAGAGAATACTTCTCTTTTGTACAGAAAATGGGGAGATAATGTTTTCCGACTGAGTGTCATGACTTCTCTGACAGAGTCTTAGCAAACTCGATGTCAGATGCCACACTGGTACTGTCCGTGGTTTAACTGTATATTGGCTGAGTCACAGCAGTTGAGCTTTTCAGTATCATTACTAATGCTTTTTAAGGATATTATTTCCGGTTTACCCATGGTCTCACACATTTTTGGAGATCCCTTACTTCTGCTGCAGTAAATGCATGTTTTGCAGTTAACTTTAGGGTGAAGGAGTAGTAGTGTAGCACTTCCTGATGGAAATACTGTGGACTTCAGTGGAAGAATTTAGCACAGACTTCAGAATGCTGATAGTGACAGCTTCACTTGTCCAACTTTTAATGGCTTACTTACTCTTTCCTTTTTTTTCTCTCTACAGGGTACACATTTTATCCAGTTGTGTTGCCAGAGAAATATTCCCATTGTGTTTTTGCAGAATATAACAGGTGAGTAAGATTAAGTTTTTGAAGTTTCACTTTGTTGTAGACTTTAATTTTTAATTGTTGATGCTGTGTTATAGATAGCCTCTTGTGTGCTTTGTAGTACCTACACCTCAGCTTGTTTGGAAATCAGCCTGTCAGCAGCTGGTGAAGGCCTTGCCTTGCGATTTGCTTCTCAGTTCTTTCTGCATGTGCTGTGTAGCACATAGTATGATATACTATGCACAGTATTATAATAGAAAGCTGGCGAGCCTTTTGTTTATGTTGTGTTTCTTTAGGTTTCATGGTTGGTAGAGAATATGAGGCTGGAGGGATAGCAAAAGATGGTGCCAAGATGGTGACTGCTGTAGCTTGTGCCAATGTACCTAAAATAACCATCATTATTGGTGGCTCTTACGGAGCTGGAAACTATGGGATGTGTGGAAGAGCATATAGGTAAGTGTTGCTTCAGATTATGACAGCAGGCAGAAATAATTTAAGAGAGCATAACCTTGAGGTACCATTCTGAAAAATCATCTGAACTCTTGAGGAAGTTGTGCTGTTTGGAAAAGAAAGAGTTCTTAATGAATATGTTCATAAATAAATAACAGCCTGAAATTTGTAGAGACTAATAAGGCTCATGATTCACCTTGAAATAGGTGACAGAGGAGACCTTCTAACAGTAAACCTGTTCACATGCTTTTCTCCTATTCAGTTCTTGGTGGAAAAATTGTAAAATCTTAAACAATCATTGGGCAGTACAGGCTGCCCTTTTTTTATAGGCATTCATAGCAAAAGTTCATCAGCTTGTGTACAAACTCCTTATTCACTTCAATCAGCCTGGTTTTATGAGTAAGGTTTGTATAACCCATAAAGATTTTTTTGTTGACCCTTTGGACATGTGTTACGTGATTTTTTATATTACATTTTTCAAGGTTCTTGATACTATTGAAGTTTTTTGGGATGTTTAGGAGCAAAAATCCTGTGGGTTTTTTCTCTCACAAATGTGAGCTGAAGAGACACAAAGAAGAGAATTTTTTTTAAAGGTGTTTGAATAATGGACATGAACAAAATATTTACATTTTCAAACATAATGCTGCAAGTCTTGAAGTATGTTAATGTATCTTTTTTTAAAAACTATATATTGTAAGATTGTTATGCATAAAAATGTGTTCTTAGTTGAGTGAAACTTAGTTCTTCGCTAGGAGATATGACAATGTCTTACCTTAATATTTAATATGTATTTTTTCAGTCCAAGATTTCTGTATATGTGGCCAAATGCTCGCATATCAGTGATGGGAGGGGAACAAGCTGCAACTGTTCTAGCTACAATAGCTAAGGACCAAAAAGCAAGGGAGGGAAAACAGGTATATGTTTCTTCTTTCATTTCTAGTAAAGTCATTATCACTTGCTCTTTTGCTAGAATTGGTCACTTTGTGAGCTAGGAAAGCGTGGTAGAGAGTGAGACAACAGTGAACTATCCCAATGCCACCTAGTGCACTAACAAATATGAAGCATTTGAGAAATGTTATTGCTTACTTCGTTGACATGTGAAGATAATTTCTAACATTTATCTTTGCTTAAAAAGAGGAGTATTTCATATACCATCATATTTTTGTGCTTCGTGCACCAAGTTATTAGTTCTACCCAAGATGAGCAACCAGGAATCCTCCTTGTTTTGAGAGTATGAAGAGGAATATGTCAGGATAAAGTGTCTTTCCAATTATTATGAAGGGGGCAGTTTTAGAGAAAGTTGATCTTCAAATGATTCACTGATTGAGAATTATGAAGCTAGTAACAGCAGAAGTCTGGAGAGGTTTGGAAAAGTTTTTGCTCATGTCAACATTTTAATTGAAAATTAGAGGTATATTGTTTATATAATAAACATATTTTATTAAATGTTATAGTAATATTTTATAGTTTCACTGCACACTCTTTTCTGCTGAGTTGGGTTTTTTTCGATTGCAAGGTTTATGGTTATACTACTGCCTTGATCCCATAAGAGGTGGTTTTATTGTGAAGTCTTAAGTTGTTCATATTTATCGTGAATAGTTAATCAGAATAGTGAAGCAGTATGAACATGTTATCTCAGTGTCATTACTTTTCAACATGTGACTTGTTCTTTCTGTGGATAGAATCACCCTTATCTCTGTCTGTCTTAATTTCCCAAATCCCTGACACCCAGAAAGAAGTTCAAGAAAAATAATTAGTAGTAGTTAAATGTCAGTCAAATGTATTAGAAACTTGAAAGTTTTCTGAATTACTGTGACCAGTCTGGATCATAGAGTAACCCAGTGCTAGAATAGCACAGACTTACTTTATTAAAAAATCTTGCCTAAGGCAACCCAAATTTTTTTCCAATACACTAGCTTCAGTGATTTTTCAAGTGCTAGTCACCAATTACTCTTGCATTCAATTAAGTATATGTTTATTCTCCTTTTTTCACCCACTTGATTTGGAAAGTGCTATTTTAATTTTCTTGTGAAACATGCAAAATTGACAATTGTGTGCTAAAAGAGTAAAAAAACTTTGGGCAGGTAATTTAGGCATAATTAGGTTGATGGTGCATATAGAGCTCTGCTATCATTAGGTAAGAAAATATTAAAGAATATTTTATGTGGTTTTTTTAGTTGTCTGAGGCAGATGAAGCAGCTTTGAAAGAGCCAATCATCAGGAGGTTTGAGGAGGAAGGAAACCCTTATTATTCCAGTGCAAGGTAACATACAAATAACTATTCTAAAACTTAATTGTAATCCTGGGACTTGATATCTAACTCTTGGTATTAAAGAACAACAGAACAGAGCAATCAGAAGCAAAGGTTATTGTTGATGTGCATTCAAACCAATGTCTTGTCTGTCTTATCGCTGGGACCTGGTACCATGAACTGTTTCAGAAGACAGCATGCACTTGCAGCAATTACTTCACTGGTTCTGTTAGAAATTATATGGTAGCATGGAGTTCCTATGTTACGTGTTTCATTCTGGATAAGTTTTATATCATCCTCTACAGTGTAGTATCTGGTCACCTTTCTAAAGCCTGTTGAACAATATTATGAGTGGCTGCATGTGTATTAAGAGGAATTATTTTAGTGGGGTCCTGCAAGTAGAAGAGGCCAGTGGAAAAGAAGGTAGCAGTTTCAAGAAGACTTGAAGCCATTGGTAAATTTTAGGTCATGGTCATGGTAGATAATTGTGTGGGATGATAGCAATGATGGTGTAGGGCTTTAGCTGATGGTTGCTGCAGACTCAGGTTTGCTGAGGAGTCCTTTGCTTTTCATGCTCAGGCTGAGGGAATATTAGTAAATGACCAGGAACGGGTTAGGCTGATGAAACTAGGTGGCATCCTGAAGTGATCCAGATACATCTGGAATGTAGCTTGGGGGCTTTCTTGGCCTTTGATGGTTATTCTGCATTAGTTTCATCCTGTCAGTGCTAAAGTTCCTACATACATTTCTGCTTGCAGTATCCAAAAGCTAATTTTCCACAGGCTCTCAGCTGCTAATAATGGTAGACGGTAGCATATTTCAGTGACCCAGATGTCAGCTGGGAAAGCAGCAGAGCTGGCAGTGAACAACCCAGGAGACTCCTGGAGCAGAGAACATCCTGGCCCAGGTAACAGACAAGCCAGCCAGAGGTGAGGTGTTCCTGGGCCTGGCACTCACCAGTGCAGAGGGGCTCATTAAAGAGGTGATGGTTGGAAGCAGCTGGGGCTGTAGGGGACACGCTCTGGCCGCGTTCAGATCTCAAGGACTGTGAGGTGGCACAGAGAAACTCCAGACCCTAACATTTGGAAAAGTGAACTTCCAGAGGTTTAAAGGGTTAGTGGGTGAGATCACCTGAGAAACTCCTTAAGGACAGAGGAGCTGATCAGAGCTGGCAATCCTTTAAAGACACTTTCCTTAGAGCACAAGAGCTCTTTATTCCTGTGTGTAGGAAATCAAGCATGCCAGGGTGGAAACTGGCATGGCTGAGCAAGGACTTCTCCTCAAACTGAGGATTAAGAAGGAAATGTACACGCTGTGGAAGCAGGGGCTGGTAACCTGGAAGAGCCCCTTCTTCATGATCAGAAGTAAGATATAAAATTCTGTTAACTGCTGTTAACTTCTACTTTTTTTCTGAAGGGATAGTGGACTACTAGTGGATACTTAACTGGGATATTTGTACTGGGGAAAGCAATATTAATTTTAATGTTTCATGAAATTAATACCTTCATCAAGCTTTATCTTAATGGGTAGTAAAAGAAATAGCACAAAAGTTTTTAACAGCTGACCTTTAACAGCTGACCTTGTGCTCTACAGCAAGAAGGAAAAATGAAAAAAATATGTATTACCGTTTTTTATAAGTGGATTTTAAGGAGAAGAATATTCCACTTATAACATTTAAAAAATGAGTCAAACTGTCTGTATTTAAAATGAATCCCTACCCCTTAGAAGATGAATAATGTGATTTCTTTTTACATTCGTTTTTTTTATATGTTCACTGGAAATAGTCAGACTCTTCTACTCATTATTTATTTAACATTCAATATATTAGATATATTAGCAATAGAAAAACTTATCCTCTCCCAAAAAACAACAGATGATTGTCAGTATTTACAACAGTAAGTTACTAACTGTAAGAAAGCAGTTTTACATGTAAAGTTAAGACCAGCATAAAAAAAAATCACATTTTAAATTTTTAATAATGTCTGATTTTTAGACATGAAACTTCAGTCTTTAATACCAGCTTTGTGCTCTCTGATGGACAACTTTTAGCAGTTTATGTTTTCAGAATGTCTGGCCATTTTGTGAACTTAAGTTACAAATCTAGTAGTCACCCCAGCAAATAGCTTAAATTTGCCCAGCCAAGATGTTAGAAAGTGCTTTTAGTGCTAGGTGACATGTCATTTATTTGAAAAGCAGGGTAGTTATGCACTTCTTACTGTTCCCTCTTGGAAAGGAAATGTGACGTGCACAGATGTGAGTTGGCTGAGAACGAGCGTGGGTCTGGATTGCATGTGGTTGGGTTCATGTGATGCTGCACTCAAGATAATAAGCCCAGCTGAAGTCAGATGTCAGAGCTGAAATCCCACTGAGGCTTATCTGGCTATAAGCAATGAAGGTGAAATGCCTCTTTTCACAAAGGAGTGCTTTTGACAACAGTGTGTGAGTGGCTCAGGTCAAAGCAGTCCTGGCTGGTTTCTCTCACTTCTCAATTCAAGTAGGTGCAGTCTGTGTTGTCTAGGAGCTTTTAATTGCTCTCTTGTAGAGTTAATTGGGTATTTCAGTGGATATACTCATGTTTCCTGCCCTTTTGTGCTTTGCATTAACTAATTCCTAAGCGAGATCTCAGATCAATAGTTCAGAAGTTTTCATTACTGTGGAGTAGGCTGTCCAAGCAGAAACAATGAGATGAAGTGGATTACAGTCTTTGCAGCAAGTGTGCTCAGGAAGAAAGATGTACCACTCACCTTGCGCCTTGTGGACAACCCTTTCCTCAGCCAACATCAGCAGCTGCTTATTAGCAAGCAGCTAGGGAGGACTAACCTGTCCCTTTCGCAGCCCATTCCTGTTGCGCTCCAAGCGTGGCAAAACCCCAGCTGGTTGTCAACCAAATGTCAGGGTACTGTAATTGAAACTGAATCCAGACAGCCTTTGTCTTGTGAGATCTCTCCACCAAAAAGGTCAGCAAGGAAACTCTAGCAAACAGCTTTGCATTTCTGAGAGAAGAGAAACGATAGATGGGCACAAAGGTTGTTGTCCGTACTGCTGCTTGTGTGCGGCTGGTTTGGAGGCTCCCTCATGCTGTCCTCCTGCCTAATGTCTGCCTCACCCTTAATAGCCATTGAGATTGATGTGACCCTTCCACTTGACTTCATTAGGTTTTGAATCAAGCTTTTAGCAGTAATAAGGAGAGAGAAGGAAAATGCCCTAACAATCTTAAAAGACAAGAAAATATCCCTGTTTATTCTGTTTATATCTTTCGCTTATACGTGATAACTTGCTATATGTACAGGATGTCAATACTGTTCCCTGCAGTTGTATTTTCTAATCAGACTTTAACCAATTTTTTGATTAGAACCTTTCACAATGAGCAGTCTTAATTAATGGCAGTCATTAGGCAGCACCCTTTTTAATGAGTTATATTAATCTGCTCACAGGTTTCTTAAAAGATTTCTGTGGTTTGCATCTTAACAAATTACACAAGCCTTTTACTTTAGGCAACTTCATTTCTTTTACTCACACTATCTCAGTTACAGATATTTTATGAGTGTAGTGTGACTCATGTTCCTGCAATGGGGTTTTAATAGATAGTTTAATTATTAATGTTACATCCCTGTAGAGAATGCAGTTTTCTTTAAACAAAGAGAAGCAGAAGCCTGGGGTGACCATATGAAAACAGCTTGACTTCCATGCAACGTAAAATCTCTGTGGTTGTCAATATAAGGCAATTGCGTTGTT